>CABFOQ010001301.1:12436-51279 GCA_900660455.1 Gephyroberyx darwinii | reverse complement strand
TCCTGCTTCTACTTCTACTTCTCTCCCTCTCTCTGTCCAATCAGAATGACTTTTCTTCCACGGTTATGACTCGCTCTGGCTTGTCCCTTGAGGAGCTGCGCATTGTGGAGGGTCAGGGTCAGAGTTCAGAGGTCATCACGCCCTCGGAGGAGCTCAACAGAATCAATGACATGGGTACGACTGCCAGACCTTCACCTCTCCACTCGTAAAAATATTAGACCTCACGGTCCCAGTGGGAAACACACTAGGCAGATGGTCCTGCTGAATGCAGAGGAGAGGACTGAGAGCCATAGGGGGATAGTAGTTTTAGTTATGGAAATGAGTCTGGTGCAGTTACTGGATTGGATATGGTTGGATTGTGAAGGAATGTATACAAAGGATATACTATTAGATGGGTGAACAGCAGAATATGCTCTACAAATCATGAGCTTTATAACTTCCAGCAGTGATTCTATTGTGCAGAGCTCTGCAATCAGATGCAGATTCCACTGCACAATGACAGGCGTGTCAGGTTCAACGTCAGGTCATTTCCAATACCTCCCAATACGTGTCCTAACCTTCCCCTGTGTCTCCAGACCTGAAGCTGGGTAACATGGTAGAGACCAAGCTGAGTTGCGGTGAGGATCTGGCAGGCCAGCTGGAGGTGGGCAGCATCTTCACCTTCCGTGTGACCGTGCTCCAGGCCAGTGGCATCCTTCCAGAATATGCCGACATCTTCTGCCAGTTCAAGTGAGTTCACTGTTGTCAAAATAAAATACCAATGACAGTTTAAATCATAGTGTTAAAGCACCACTTTAGAGTTGTATGTACAGCCTGCTACATGAAACATCAGTCTCCCAACTATACTTCTATAGCAGTTTCAAAGTTACACTTACTGTAAAATAAAAGCAAAACGTACAACAATCAGCTATACTAAAGGGAAGATTCAACACAACTATACAACAGTAATATCACAGAAATACAAATTTAAGATTTTCACACTCTAGTTGAGCTGCCAATAAGTGACGCCATCAAATTGAAATCAAAGGGATAACTGATACGGCTATCTCTTTAAGGGACACTCAAACCAACAAACAAGTTAACAATGCTAATATAGGACAACGAGGGCATTGGCATTGACAAGTCTGTCAAAGGAGGATGCAGATCCTGTCCACCTAGTAACCTATCACTGATGGTTTCTGTTCTGTGCTCAGTTTCCTGCATCGTCACGATGAGGCTTTCTCCACTGAGCCTCTGAAGAACGCTGGCAAAGGAGCTCCTCTGGGTTTTTACCATGTGCAGAATGTGAGTGTACACATTCACACGCGTGGCACACATATACGAACAATGTATTTTTTAACAGTATGAGAACATTATGTTTGTAATGTTTGACAACTCCTCCGTTGTTCTCACTGTTCCCCATGGAACAGATTTCGGTAGAGGTGACGGAGTCCTTCATTGAGTACATCAAGACCAAGCCCATCGTGTTCGAAGTGTTTGGCCACTACCAGCAGCACCCTCTGCACTATCATGGCCAGGACCTGATCAGGTTGGTGGTATTTTTCTACGGAGATATAACACTGAGAAATGTTTTACGAGTGGAGTGCTTATTCATATTTGGTAAAGCCTTTATTAGAATTTTCATTACTTGCATCCTACTCAAATTACTTAAAATGTACTTTTTACAAATAGACTATATGTAGTGATGAGTTATTTGCTCCTTTGTTCTAACAGTCCTCCTACGCCGTCAAGGAAATACTATCCTATTCCCATGCCTCTGTCTAAGCCAGGTAAGGATTTCATAGTTACACCACATAGCTGCAAAATGTTCTGTACCTTTCACCATCATGACAACACATCTTTTCTGTTCGTCATGGCTATATTGGCATGCCTCATATTTCCTTCCATTTTTTTCTCTTTCATTTCTCGCTTCCTTTGGATTTTTTTTGTCTATTCCCTCATTTCATCATTCCCCCGCAATCCATCTCTCCCTTGTTAATCCATCTAATTTCCCTCTACTGCCTCGCCTGTTTCACTCCTCTTCCCCAATGTTTCTCATCACTTGCCCCATATCATACGTTGCGACCTCAGACCATGCCCGTAAGATAGAGTTGGTCTGCTACCTGATGAGTGGCTATGTGAACGGCCAGGTCCTGGGCACGCTGTCAGAGCATGCCAACGCCCTGGCTTCCACTGCTGTGGCCAGCCTGGATGATGAAGCTGACCAGCTCTCTCACTTCCCTTTCCTCCCTGTGCCCTACGGCCCCATCCTAACCGTGCCCAAGCACCATGGTTGGTACAGCAGGCCCTGTAGTAGCTGTAAAAGCAGGCATTAGATTTGTTGTAGCTATTAGACTAGCGCTGTGCTGTGCTCTGATGATGCTTCGTGACTGCAGGCTATAGCAAGATGCAGTCCCCAGTGGTTATGTATGCCGCAACTTGGTGCAAGTCTATTTAGGTCTATTCAGCTCAGGCTAGACCCTCTCCTGTTGCTTACAGTAATGCCTGAGCTGACACCTATAGGTGATTCTGCTGCAGATGCTGCAGCTTAAGTCATACAATAGAATATTTATCATAATCATGCAATATCACTGACATAGCATTCACAGCATAAAGCAGAATGCAGAAGCTTAGGCATTACAGGCTGTACCTCAGTCCAATTACTTCTCATTTGGAATAATACATGGTGATTTCCACCGTATCTAATACGGCTGAAAGCATATAGAATGTGTAGCTGTGTGTCTCGGAGATTAGCCTGTTTCAACAGGCACATAATCCTGATGTGTCAGGCAGCAGGGTGCTGTCTGTGCTGGTGTAATCTGTGATTTAGCTCCTCATAGCACCTCAGTACGTATAACTGTCGGTTTTGAATGCGATGTGTTGTAGTCGTTTCCCTTGTGGTCGCTTATTTCAGTGGTAATGGAATTTAGATTGAACAGATCTTTGAGACATCGGTTATTATATTTTTGAAGGATAACAGCTCAGTAACCAGTTTCAGCAGTACATTCATATCATCATCCACTCCAAGTTTCTCACATCCATCACATTTCCAGTCTCCATTTACCTATCCATTTTATTCACTTCTCCTCTCTTGTTATTCTAGACAAATTCTAGTTTGTCTTATTTTGTTTATGTGTGTGTGTGTGTGTGTGTGTGTGTGTGTGTGTTAGTTCCAGCCACCAAGCTGAACACCATTACCAAGTCCAACCTGGGCCAGTGTGTCAGCAAGTATGACCTGCTGGTCTGGTTCGAGATCAGCGAACTGGAGCCTACTGGAGAGTGAGTGTCCACACACACACACACACACACACACACACACACACACACACACACACACATATGACACACATCATATTCACACACAAAGATTCTGTTTCAAAAAGCTATATATTCAAAAATGTCACTTTTAAATAGACAAATGATGATAAAAAGACCCTCCAGATATTACTATTTAACATCTCAAGATATCTAATAAATTGAGTATTTAATGGTTTTACTTTCATGCCAGAGTAGGTGTCACATTTTTCAAAAAGTGGATACCTTATTTTGGAATGCAGCTCATAAAGTCTACATGAAGAATACCACAAATCATTTAAAGTGTCCTGACTCAGCATGACCTCCCTCCCTCCACCAGGTACATCCCAGCTGTAGTGGACCACAGTGGGGGACTGCCCTGCCACGGCACCTACCTGCTGCACCAGGTACTGGGGATCCACCCATTTCCTACCAGTGATCCAGACCAGCTGCTAATTCTATAAAATTTGTGGACAAATTCACATTTTCCTTTTAACTTACAATAACAATTGGGCCCAGCCTATTTTCTTCCTTTGAAACCCATAAAGCATAATTATTTTCTAGTATGTGTTCTATTAGGGTGCTACAAGCCATTTACTTTTGTTATAGTTATATTACTTTAATCCTAAACTCATGTCATCTTTGCTGCAGGGGATCCAGCGGAGGATCACGGTGACCCTGATCCATGAGAAGGGTAGCGAGCTCCACTGGAAGGACGTCCGTGAGCTGGTCGTGGGTGAGTACTGTGCCCTCAGGGAGTACTAGTTCTACCTCACTACAGCGAGGAGGAACCAGAGAGACAAAAACACAATGTTCCCTCGCTGTTGAAGCATCAGACTATCACAGTATAAGAGGACACAATGTTGTTGTGTAACTGTTTCCTCATTCACACAGCAACATCACTGAAGTCATTTTAAATTTTAGTCATTTATCTGCATCCAGAGCAGGCATGTCAGGCTGTCTTGCCCCAAGGACACAGGATATGGTCATTAATGGACATATGGGCTGTTGTGGGGATTGAACCTGTTAGGTTTCAGTCACACAACTGTCTCTAATTGTTAAACCACCCTGCTGAGCTAATTCACCTATTATGCATTCCTATTCCTATTCCTAAGTGATGGCAGTAATTTTGCTCAGACGTGCTGCTCTGTACCCCACCAGGTCGCATCAGGAACAAGGCAGAGGTGGATGACAGCGCTGCCGACGCTGTCCTGTCCCTCAACATCATTTCTGCCAAGAATATCAAGTCATCCCACAACTCCAACAGGTAGGAGAAATGCCCTGAATATCTTCAAATTAGGAACAGTTCTATCTATCTATCTATCTACCTAGACTTGTAAGGTATTCTTGAGGTTATACTGAGCCAAGTTTCATTGCTTACATTCTGTTTATAGTCAGTATAGACCTATAGTGACTGTACACACATCTGAAAACAATGCCACAAACAACAGAAGAGATCAACTCATTTTATACTGCTGTAATCAAATTATTGCCACATGGTTGGTTTCTTGGTCTTGAAAGCAACCACAGTTTAGAAATAGAATGTGGCAATATCTTTTAGTCATGTGTGTGTGTGTGCATGTGTGTGTGCGTGTGTGTGTGCTGGCACGTATGTGTGTGCATTTCTCTGTATTACAGAATGCACACTGGAATAATTGCACGACCATTTCCGTTTTCACTGCTTGTTTTCTTACTGTTATTCTTTATTAATTTGCTCCATTGTTTCTGTTGCCTGACTCGTTCTGCTTTTCTCTCTTTTTTTCTGTGCATTCTCTTTCCTCCTGCTGCGGCTGGACTCTTGATTTTGCTCAGGCTTTCTATTGATAAGGATATTGCTAGGTACCAGCAGAACATAAAGTTCCTTCTGTGAAAGAACTTTATGGCTCTCCTTAGTACTACAGATTCATAGAAAACGTTTTTCATGTTTCATTGTTTATTTTCCCAGCACTTTGCACGAGGGCTGCCTTTATTTCTGTCAATATTTAGTGTTTGAAAAAATGATTTGCATTCCAAATGATTTATGGACTAGTGTTAAAGGCAACCTTGACTGCAAATGCTACCCCCTTTTATGTTAGTTTGTACAACTTGATTCAAACTGCAATGGTGTGTTGATCTTCTGTGGCACTTTGATTCCAAATTAATGCTTTCCTTCAACTGTTACACACTTTATGGGTTTCCAAACCATTAACAGCATATCTGGCCAATGAGGCACCAATAGTGTCAGTGTGAGCCAAGCAGTCAGTCTGTGGGTAAGAGGGACCCCTGCTGCTAAAGACAGGAATTGTATAGATGAGTCATCTGAAACAGCCTGTCTGTGATCATTTTGGATAGTAGACAGGCACAGATCTATTAAATAATGTGGAGTAAGAGAGTGGTAAATTGATGTATACCTTTTAATTTATAGATCTGTCTGTTTAACTTCAAAGAGGAATCTTCATTCCTTCCCTTCACTTCCCTCCCTTCACTCAGATGTAGCCTAATGCTGTCTGATAGATTATGGCACTTAATGTAATATTAGTCAATTTGATTGTGTTTTGAATTTGAATGGGATATACAGGATTTTTGAAACAGTAAAATAAAGTGTAATAAGTAATAAGTGTAATAAGTAATAAGGAATACCATAGATATACAGTACATTTCCCTGTTGTTGTTTCTGCCTACTCTATCAAACACAAAGCACGCCAAGCTCTCAACACATTTATTAACACTCTGCTAACTAGTATGACACCTGCTCTGCTCTGTTGTCGTGGTCTCACCTCAGTGTGTTTCCTCACACCCTGTCATCACTAGGGATAAGTGTGATGGAGGCCCCTTCGGTCACTGTACAGTGTTGACTGTCTAATCTCACTTACAACAGAATGATATCTTCGTTTCTATGTGGTTGTTTAGTCTCCTTTAAGAAAATTAAATGCTACTTACTCTGTGACAAGGCCCCGTTTGATTTCAGAATTTTTCCTTTGTCTCTCCAGGACCTTCTACCGCTTCGAGGCAGTGTGGGACAGCTCCCTGCACAACTCGCTCCTGCTCAACCGAGTCACTCCCTATGGAGAGAAGATCTACATGACCCTGTCTGCATATCTGGAGGTGAGTGACTGCTCCACTATACTGGCTGCATTAAGCATCACATCTCTGTTGAGCTCTGTACTTGGTGTTCTGGATGCCAACATGGCTGACATGCTTACTGTGTTTCCACTCTACAGCTTGACCACTGCATCCAACCTGCCATTATTACCAAAGACATCTGCATGGTGTTCTACTCCCGAGATGCAAAGATCTCCCCTCCCCGTTCCCTCAGGAACCTCTTCGGGAGCGGATACTCCAAAACCCCTGACTGGTAAGGCTGTGGGCTGACATTTTGTGGCCATCTCCATCACCCACTTAAAGACAGTTGGTTTATATGCTTATCAGTGAATATGCACCTTTCTGCCATATTATGTTCGTACGTCCAGTTGTCATGTTGAAGAGTCCACATGACTTTAAAATTGGACCTCGACGGAACACACAATTTCCTTTTAATAAAACCTATTTTGCTCCATTACAGCAATCGAGTGACTGGCATCTATGAGCTGAGTTTATGCAAGATGTCTGACACCGGAAGCCCAGGTAAGCAGCATAGATCGATAACATAAACAAGAGAAATGTTAAGGGGCCCTTCTTTGTTCCTCTTAGAGCTCCATGCTATTGTGTGTTTTTGTCCTGAGCAGGAATGCAGCGGAGGAGGAGGAAGATCCTGGACACATCAGTGGCTTATGTGCGTGGAGAGGAGAACCTGGCTGGCTGGAGGCCCCGAGGAGACAGCCTCATACTGGAGCACCAATGGGAACTGGAGAAAATGGAGCAGCTGCATGAGGTGGAAAAGACTCGCCACCTGCTCCTGCTGAGGGAGAAGCTGGGAGAGACGGCCCCAGTGGGGACAGCTCCCACCACCAAGTCCCTGAGTGAGTCCCTGTCACCCAGCATGAGCTCGGGCAGCCTGTCCACCTCCACCTCCATCTCCTCGCAGATCTCTAGCACCACATTCGAGAGCGCCATCACGCCCAGCGAGAGCAGCGGCTATGACTCAGCCGACATCGAGAGCCTGGTGGATCGCGAGAAGGAGCTGGCCACCAAGGTGAGAGCAAATCATGAAATATGGCGCGGGGGAATATTCACAGTGATGAATCGTTTGTCTGGCACATTTTCATGGTGTTTGCGACATTGCGTGCTTTACAAAGAGTAACAGCTTTCCCTCCTGTGCTGTAAACTGACTGAACTCTGTTCTCTTGCAGTGCTTGCGTCTCCTGACTCACACCTTCAACAGCGAATACAACCAGGTGTGCAACAGTATTAGTGACTGCAAGGTGAGAAAAAATACCTTTGTGTTACACATTATGTTTCTTCTTAAACAATGTCTGCCTTGGAAACATAAACCACTGTGGTCAATGCCTTTCTCTTGCTCTTTTCCCCAGCTGTCTGACATCTCACCAATGGGACGCGACCCGTCGGTCACCAGCTTCAGCAGCGCCACCCTCACCCCTTCCTCCACCTGCCCATCTCTGTCTGACTCCCGCTGTGGCTCCATAGACCAGAAGTAAAACTTACATAGACTCAATTCAAACACTTTAGCCTTTATTTCTAAATGTCATTGATCATAATTATAGACCATTAATGCTTAATGTCCATCATCATATAAAATGTTGCAGCTTACCTTCCAACCACAGCAGTTGTTCACAAATTAAGGCTATTGGCAGGTACAGTTTGTCACCATTATGCTATGTTGGTGTGCTTTGTTCTTAAGGACCCCAGAGAATAACTCCCGTGCCTGCAGCCCCTCTTGCTCAGACTATGAGAACTTCCCCATGGTGCCGACCCTGGAGACCTCTTACCTGGCACGGGCCGGCAAAAACGAGTTCCTCAACTTGGTGCCCGACATTGAAGAGATGAGGCCGGGGTGAGTACTGCCATGTTTGGTCTTCTGCTACCATTTTAGAGCTTTTTCTCTTCATATTATGTGTGAAGAGAAAAGGGTAGGGTAATTAAAAAAAAAAAAAAGAAGAAATGCAAACTATGCAATACAAAAACAGGTGATCCTGTTTTCTAATTCAAGCAGAATTAAGGTGAATTTATTTGATTTAAAATAGAAGCCAAAGCACTCCCAGCAGAAACAGTCTTTACAGACATACAAAAATAATCCCTCTCTCTTTTCATTCTTTATTAGATCTGTAGTGTCTAAGAAGGGTTTCCTAAGCTTCATGGAGCCACGCTCCAACTCATGGGTGAAGCACTTTGTGGTTGTGCGCCGGCCTTATGTCTTCATCTACAACAACGACAAGGACCCAGTGGAGAGGGGTGTCCTCAACCTGTCCACAGCACAGGTGGAATACAGTGAAGACCAGCAGGCCATGCTCAAGGTAGACCTCTTAGCCATCAAGCTGATTCCTGTATGTTAAGTAACTCGCAATCACTGCAAACAGTTGAATAACTGACCGTCCATACAGTAAATCACCATTTGTGTATATTTCTGTAGGAACACTCACTGTAAAAGGTTCATGAACAAACACACAGGATGCACAGTGCATTAGTTGTACATGTATACATGCAGCACGTGCATGATCACTCTGCAAGTCTTTCATATACCAAATGCACCCAAAAACTGATACAAAGACACTCAAAATTGTCTACGCTTTTTCTGTTGCTCCTGGTTTCGATTTTTGGTTTGGGCTCACAGCTGCAGTATGACAACTATGTGATTCTGGTTGTGATTGTGGTTTTCTTCCTAGACTCCCAACACATTTGCTGTGTGCACAAAGCATAGAGGAATCCTCCTCCAGGCCAACAACGACAAGGACATGAACGATTGGCTGTATGCCTTTAACCCGCTGCTAGCAGGAACGATAAGGTACACGCCCAGTCCTCTTACATAACACCTAACATGTAGCAACACAACCTTCTCCAAAATACATTTTGTTCCCATCACAGCATTAACTCCAACTAACTAACTATGTTGTATCCACAGATCCAAGTTGGCGAGGAGGCGCAGTGGCCTAATGAAGAACTAATTGAGTTGACCTGCACACAGGAAACCACAGCTTCCATTCTTCTGACTAGCCTTTGAAAATACCAAGTGTTAACTCTTATTAACCATTGTGATTCTTGACGGTTTTCTCTTGTACGTAGACCTGTGGCTTAAGTCTCCTCTCCAGCGACTAAAACTTTCAGTTCCTGAAAAACTTGCCTCCCCTCTCTCCCCGCAGCCCTCTGGCAACTTAGCTGTCCCTCTCTCTATTTCTCTCTTCCCTGGCTTTTTTGTGTTTTTTGTTTTTATGACGACGTTTTGGTCTCTTCTGTTCCACTTTGTTGTCATTCCCTAACCTCCTAACTAGTAGCATGTTGTAATAGTCTACTTGTGTGTGCACGATTCTTCAGAAACGGTTTCCTCTGGCCACTCTATTTTTCAGTTTACTAATCGTCTGTAAAGATCGTCTCTATCAGTGTTATTTGTCTCTCAAGAACAGTTCTATTTTTGATTCGTTTTGTTGTGCCCGCATGACAACTGCAGCAGTCCTCAGGAGAAGACCAGGTTTGCTTACTCACAAAACAAACCCCTTACAAATAAACAGTGGGAACCATGAAGGGAAAAAATACATGTAACTCCAAGTGAGATATCAGTTTACGCTCTCCTACAGAAAGCAAGGCTGGATCACGATCTATTGCTGCTAGTGATTTCTTAGGTTTTTCGTTCTCATTATGGGATTTTGCATTTGGCCGCTGCCTCTTCCTAAAGTAGAATCTAGCTCCCCTGTCCCACCCCCTTCTCGGCCTTTAGAGTCAAAACGTGAACACAGATCAGTCAAGGTCCCCACTCAGAGAGACATAACGGCAGCATTGGATTTCCACTGTTATCCACGCGACAGTCATATTCTACTCTCCTATCCCTGTATATACACCAGTTTCAACCCCAATAGTGCCGTCAGTCAGTGAGTGATTACTTGCAATCATGCATATTTGTGTGTCGATGTCAGAAATACATGCTAACTGAAGAGACAAGCAAGAACACAAAGATTAGCGGTATGCAGTGAGATCATGACACTGGATTGTTCCTATAATTTGTCTCTGCTCTTTTGCCATTTCGACTCGGTTGTACAGCAGTTACAGAAAAAAACCTGAACAGGAAAGCACCAAGTCACAGAACTAGGGATTGTGGGGATGAAGAGGTGGTGGAAGGACAGTACTCTGAGGAGAATATCATTTGTACATATGTTCTAGGATCAGTATGGTAGTTGCATCTCATTTAAGACATTCCTCTCAGATATTTTAGCTCATAGCACTTTTGTTACACCAACGTGTCATGGTTCGTAGCTCCGAGAACCTCGACATTTGCTAATATGTTCCTTTTTTTTAACCATCACATACTTGTGATACTGAAGACAAAACATGGTGAAATACGAAGAAGGGACAGACAGAATGAAGGAGGGGTGTTCTAGCCTTGACCCTGGTAGTTATTAGGTGAAGGTTCTAGCACATTGCCTTGAGGACATAAAACTATATGATATGGCCTGTACTGTTGGCCCATTCACCGTCAAGGCGAAGTGTCAGGTAATATCTCTTTATAAGTGAAATAGTTCTGCAGGGTGGACTGATGTACCATAGATTTCCATTTGTTGTTTTTCTTTTTGCATTCTTGATTCCAAACCTTTTAACTCAGCTAACTCTTATTGGGTTGATATTGGGTTGTTTTTTTTAAAATTATTATTACCATGGTTGACTCTTTTTGTATTATATGGTTATTCCACAGTGGAGTTTGATATGAAATATAAAAGGGGGCATTTATTAAGTTTTATCCAGCTATATTGGTGTTCAATCTTATTTTGCACATTAACATATAACTATAGCAAGACGAGGGCAGATCAGACATATTGAGTCCAAGATCAGTTCTTAGCACCATCTGAGTATGAGAAGTGCATACAGGAATACTGATAAAAGAGCACATATCAAGGCTATACTGGCTATCTGCATGTGATGTGTTGAAAATCAAAGATTTCTGTTTCCAAGCAACGTTTACCAGAAAGAAGTAATATCAAAGGGACAAAATATGCTCAAAGCTTTTTCTAATATTGTTTATGGAAATATTTGCTCTGTACATTCTAGTACAATTGCGGCTGCTACATTTGGTTCCTAATAAATTATGAAATTGTGGTGCCTCTGTCTCTAAGATTGGTAGCACTCTGAATGGTACAGATGGGCATGAATGGACTCTGGCTAACCAACCAGTAGTAGCATGCCTAATGTAAAAGGGACAGGTTTAAAATAGTTGAAACAGAGGCACTGTAGATCTGGGGGGCATTCATTACTTGCCTTTTACAAGTATTAGAATGATAAGGATTGGCTACATATGTTATTTGTTTGTAGATGTGAGGACAGACAACATTGTCTCAGAACAAGTGAAAATGGCTGGAAGCTGCTGCCCTCAGGTCAACCAGCCTGTTGGTCAGAGAAACGCTAAATTCTACTGTTTGCTTGTTGGTTTCTGAGAGATGTGTTCTGTGTCAAGGTACCTACACAGAAAAAAACATCTATAATAATTCTTCAAAAACATTATAGAACAACTTCTATGCACTGATCAACACTCAAAGTTTACTGTTCCTCGCATTGACCTCACTATAATGAAAAATGACATGTATGAGATAATATTAACGTATTGATATGAATACTTGTCAGAGCAAAAATTTTCACTTGGGCTACTAATTTGTAGAGGTATGTTGTTTTGGTCTGTTGTATTTATTGTTTGCAATGTATATATTAGTTTGCAGCTCTTTGCACATATTAATAAAGGTATAACTAACTGATCAAATAAAGTCTGTGCAGTTTAGTTGTTCTAACTCAGAATGAACCAAATGAAATGGTGTGGCATCCTCTTTCAGACTCACCTGGGAGAGAGTTGAATGTAGGTCAAGATGTTTGTGTGTTTTTCCATCGTTAAAAAAACAAAAAAGAGAACTCAAATGTAACACGTCACCCCTTTTCTGGGAAGTGAGTTACATTAGTACTTCCTTCTTAATAGAAAGAGGTTTGAATGAAAATCTGCTATTGATTTTAAGGAAATTGAATCATTACTCACTATTGATGCTAGCTAGCTATCTGAATTATAACAAAGGTGTGGTTACTCTTTGATTTTTTTTCTAATATCAGGGAATATAGTACAAAGTAGCTAGTGATAAGACATCTAAAATGACAGTATACCATTGTTTGTGTTGGTGTCTTTCTTCACCTCATCACTTTCCCATGCTGCCTTTCAAACAAAAACTAGCCATGATATTTTGCATCTTCCCCTCTGACAATTAATATCTGTTAATTGCATTCCCTTTGGATTTATTCACTAAAAAAATGTCAAACCAAGACATTAACACTGTACATTATTTGTCAGATTGGTTTCATTTTAATACTTATTTTGTAAATATATGTGTTGTATGGGGCTTGAATTAAAATGTAAATATGTTTCCTGTATTTGTAATAATTATAATCCATTCGCTGTATAGCATAGACGTGTCATGCAGATATCCTAATTCTGTGTATGGTAATCTTGCACCATTGAACTGTTTAGTGAATGAGGCAACAATAAAAGTACAACCTGTGCATTAGCAGAACAAATGTTTGTCTTCTCCTTTATGCACAACACTCATCTCATCCCACGTTTTTCAAATTGCATCACTATTGGATCATTTTTAAACCCGCATTATCTGCTGTACATGAACGTGAGTTTAAAGCGAGAATTATACATGGGGGAAATGGGTAATTATAGTCTAATCAATTAATGTGATTAAATGGCCCTTTCGTGATACACTAGAAATTTCCCCTGTACGTGGTATGCCTGTAAATCTTTAGTATTTCTTTTAACATATACTTTTATCCAATAAAATGTATTTTATCTGCTGTTGTAAAGCGTCTTTGGGTACTGTGAAAAGCGCTATATAAATGCGATTTATTATTATTATTAAATGCATCTACAATGACTGTGTGACATGTCATATTTTAGCAAAAGTAGACTAGAACTCCAAGTATAAACACCAAATAAGTAGTTAATTGACATAATTAAACACTGCTGTGTAGATAAAATACTCCCGGAACCTGAGGCGGTTGCCACGAAACCTGTTTCCGTGATATTACGAAATTACGTATTTGACGTAATACGTTGTCAAGGCGGGTGCAGTCACAGCAGAACGGATAGCTCTGCCCAGGTTTCTGGACCAATGAGAGCTCGTGAACAACATCGCTTCAGCTTGTTGGACGTCATCTCATTGGTAGATATTTTACATGGGTGTGCGTGCGGTTCCTCCCCCCCATTATGTTCAGAACGAGGAAATAGCGAGGAAATCTAAAGAAAAGTAGACTGCAGTGTGGCTTGTAGTATCATTTGAAGACTGATACATTTGCGCCTGAGCACCATGGCCGAGTAAGTTACCAATTGCCTTTTCAATGAGTTTTTCGACGTAGTAGAAAAGTTGTGGCTGATATTCTGGTGCTAAATATTTTTTTTCATTCCAGTCTTTTCTTCCTTATTTACTGATCAGTTATTTAAGACAGCGTTACCTAGCTTGTTAGCTAGTCAGGCAATGCAGTAACAAAACAATATGCTACACATGGCATTTAACATGAAAATGGACTGGGATAACCAACCTCGAGTTGCAGACATACTCGTGCTCTGCACCGAGGACAATGCCAGGAACTTATGAAATTAAAGATTAATGGTGTTTTGTCTATGTGACTTTCAGCTTTCAGACTGCATTATGTTCCTTGTATTTAAAATGCATGTAGTGTTTTGGGTTCTGATTATATAACGTCACATATAACATAATTTGCTAAAAGTTAGAATTTAGTTAAAAATTAAAATGTAGGCTAACGTTAGTACATTGTTTCTGATGCTCACTGTAAGACAAGATGCCCCATCAGAGCCCATCATAAGTATAATTGTGCTTCCTTCCACAGAGCAGACATTGCATTGATTGGTTTGGCTGTCATGGGCCAAAACATCATCCTGAACATGAATGACCATGGCTTTGTGGTAAGATAATGAGTTATATTTACTTCCATAACTCCTGGTTACTGAGTATTATGCTTCTGCTTTGCCATGTCAGAACTTGTCGGTCAACATTCTTCCTCTTCACTTACACTCACAATATTCCGCCAACAGGTCTGCGCTTACAACCGAACCGTGTCCAAGGTGCATGATTTCCTGAAGAACGAGGCCAAGGGATCCAAGGTGATTGGGGCCGAGTCTCTGGAGGACATGGTGTCCAAGTTGAAGAAGCCCAGGAGGATTGTCCTGCTGGTCAAGGCCGGTCAGGCTGTGGACGACTTCATCGACAAGCTGGTCAGTGGCCAGAGTTGTTGCTGATGAGCTGAACTGTGTTAAAATCCTGTCTGCTGAAGAAAATACAGTACCTACCACTTTTATAATGTTTTACTTATCTTTGTTGTGCTCCATTTGTACTTCCTCAGGTTCCTCTTCTCGACGCTGGGGATATCATCATTGACGGTGGCAACTCTGAATACAGAGACACAATAGTAAGTCGATGAGAAATGTTGCTTAGCGAGAAATCAGTCTTTATTTTTGACCATGGGTATTCTTAGTCTGTATTTGTTTGTATGTGCAGCGGCGGTGTAGGAGTCTGCAGGAGAAGAAGCTGCTGTTTGTGGGTAGTGGAGTCAGTGGTGGAGAGGAGGGGGCACGCTATGGACCTTCACTAATGCCAGGAGGGCATAAAGAGGCTTGGTGAGCTGCAAAACTCTCTGCTGCAGATCAGAATTCCTCAAACTGTCAGTTGAGAATGTGGGACATGAGCCAAACTAATACACATGCTAATACAAACACTACTGCTAATGACAAAATTGGACATATGTGGGACTTTGCACAAATCACTGTAAAGCACTGGACATCTTAAAACACAGGATATGTTATAATTTGATCTTTACCATAGAGGCTTCAGGAAGCTTATCCATGATATTCAGTGAGCGTGTCACACTGCTTGCCCTCCATAAGTGAATCGCCGTGAACACTTGTGCCGTTTCTCTCCTAGGCCACACATAAAGGAGATCTTCCAGAGCATTGCTGCCAAGGTTGGAACAGGAGAGCCATGTTGTGACTGGGTCAGTGGAGTACCTTGTTAGTGTTGTGTAACTATGTAATGCATTACCTCTTTGATTGGTTAAGGTGTAGCAATTATGATGTCAAATCATCATTGAAATATTCCTACACTTCTTTGCATCGGCAGGTCGGAGACGAGGGTGCGGGCCACTTTGTGAAGATGGTCCATAATGGCATTGAGTATGGAGATATGCAGCTAATCTGTGAGGCCTATCACCTGATGAAGGATGTTTTGGGTATGGACCATGACGAGATGGCGCTGGTAAGCCTGTCATGCCGTCACAATGTAACCTGTTCTGCAAGGTTATGATGAAGTAACATGGCTGATTGTTTTCTGTCATTTTTACCTCTGCTCTTTGGTTGAACCCCTCAGGCTTTAAGCAACTGGAACAAGACAGAGTTGGACTCCTTCCTGATCGAGATCACAGCCAATATCTTAAAGTTCAGGGACTCTGATGGCACACATCTGCTGCCCAAGATACGCGACAGCGCTGGCCAGAAGGGCACGGGGAAGTGGACCGCCATCTCAGCCCTGGAGTATGGCACACCTGTTACTTTGATCGGTAAGACGAAGTGAGGGAATTGTGGACAACCATGTAACTAGATATTTGTTCTCTCTTCTTGCCCTGGCCATTTCAGTAAACTGCATTAGTCACGATGACATGGCATTATGTCAACAAACTAATCACAGTGCAGCAAGCCTAATGGTCAGAGTTGTGGAGCTAATGTTTAGCTTCACTAGTTAGCTGACACTCAACATGGCCAGTGAGCTTCTTCTGGGGAACGTGATCAATATTTGTCTGCCCTTAAGCAGATTGAAGGCTTTTCTAGTGGCCTGCTCAGCTGAAGTGACATAAGGGGGATTTGTGATACTCTGCGGCTTTGGTCTTCTGTGACTCTATGATGGGATGTTTCATAAATGGCCATGGGCAAACTGGAGGTCAGATAGTGAGATTGATCCAGGACACAGACACCCTCTACACAGACGCCTTTAGAGTGTCTAGTCACCCTGTTTGACAATGACGTTATAGGCCTTATAGGCCTGACTGTGCAACATGATACTTCACTGTAAAAGCTCAATAATGTAGGTGGTTCCCTTGCAGTAGAAATGTTTCTTGCCAACTTGCCAATCACACTTGCTGAATCTGAAGTTGTTCAGATTTTAATATTTGTTTGGCCCTGCTTCGCCAGGCAGTGATGGGGATCCGCTGTGATAGAGAGATAGAGGCAGTAACAAAAGGGCCCATTGTGTGAGAGCATGAGAGGAATGAGCAGACAGGCTGGGACAGTGTGAGGGTGGATTTCTGTTCCCTATAGAGATGGTTTCACCCCAGGGTTTTTTTTCTCTCACCCCCTCCCCTTCCTCAATCTCGTTGTTGCATCACCCAGCTGCAGCAATGTTTAGCAAGCCATGCTTACCCAATTGTTTTTCCCTTGGCACAGTGGCTAGTTTATTCTCTATTTTTTTTTGATGTGGCAAGCCCTGCGGTTGCCATAGTCTTACTAATGCTGAGTCATGCAGAGCCTTTGGCATTGTCTTTATCTTGGCATGGTGTCAACTGTGGCATGGCAGTGAGGCGTCTACCAGTTCAGTAGTGTACGATGGGCACGGCATTGGCTAGCTAAGTGATAGCCTATACAGCCATTTCTTTAAGAAGGTTTCAATTCACATTCTATTACTGTTCAGACTCGCCCTCTGATCCTGTTTGGAGAGATCACAGCTGTTATGTACAGCACATACAACACGTGACCTGTTCAACAAGCTAAACCTGTCGACGGCCCCCCCACCTCCACTCCATCCACCTCACTCTCCATATCTCTCGGTTGTCTCAGGGGAAGCTGTCTTTGCCAGATGCCTGTCCTCTCTGAAGGATGAGAGAGTGGATGCCAGTCACAGCCTTACGGGGCCACAGGGGGTCAAATTCAGCGGTGACAAGGCCTCCTTCCTAGAAGACATCAGAAAAGTAGGACACACGTCAGAGTCACAAGCTTTGACTAGAATTTTGACTTTGATACCAACATTAAGGTTTTAAGGTTACGTTTTTTTGTGCATGTATATGCCCCGTGGAGGAGGCATTGAAATAGAATTGCACATTTGAGTAAGGACGCATGAAAGTGACAATAGGAGTTGACACACTAAATTGGGTTAAAAATATCCAAGAGTAAAAGCATAGTGATGTACATGTTATAAATGCACTGAACAATGATGCTCCTAGATCAGTTTTAAACCATGACATTGTCTAAGCAGGCACACTGGCTAACAGCAAGTTTTGACTCCTTCTCTTTGGTTGTTGTTTTTTATGAGATCAATATTTGACTTGTTATTTAATTGTTATTTTTTTTGTATTTGACTTAAGGGTTTTATTTATTGATTCTTCTCCAGGCCCTCTATGCCTCTAAGATCATCTCCTACGCCCAGGGGTTCATGCTCCTCAGGCAGGCAGCCAAGGAGTTTGGCTGGTCCCTCAACTATGGTGCCATCGCCTTGATGTGGAGAGGAGGCTGCATCATCCGAAGGTAAAGTGAACCTTGGCACAAGTGTCCTCATGTCAGAGCACAGTTTGTCCACCTTGTGCAACCCTTTGTCAACTGAGGTCTCTTTCACATCAATTATGAAAGCAGTGGTCATGCATGTTTGAGAAAGGCTTGTTGAGCGGAAAAGGATTCTGCTCATAGATAGATAGAGAGATAGATAGCTCTTTATTGGCCCCGAGGGGAAATTGCAGTTATGCAGCAGAACAAAGCAAGAGAGAAGCACACACCACTATACAATAAACAAGTTTAAGGATAAAGGTTGCATAAAAAATACAAAAAAAACTGTACAAGGTAGTGCAAGAAATAATTGCAACGTGAAATTTACAGTTGTGCAATTTGGTTGAGGTATGTGTGTGTGCCGCTCATCAGTCCAATATATCATTTAAATGTTAGGCATTTAGCTGGCACTCCTACACAGAGAAACTTATAGTGAGTACAACAGTAGAATAACTTTCAATTCCTTGGCAGCCAAAATTGCAAGCATCCAATAGTAACAAGTGCCAGGGTCGGGGGCATAGTGCCTTGACTGTTTCTATGAACATTGAATGATTGTGTAAGGAAACAAAAGAGAATTAAGTTGGGTGGGAGTGTTCTTTGGTGTTTTACACTAGACTTAATAAAACCTTTATTCCCATTATTATATGCACACACACACACAACTAAAACCCAAGAGGGGTAGCAGGCCTACTTCTTTCATGAAATGAGTCTCCCAGAAGGAAGTAGTTGCTCTATTTATTGTTGCCACAGCCATATGTTGTAATTCTGGAATGAGAACGCTGCATGGAAGAACAGATAAAGGTTTCCTGTAAAGAGTGGGAGAAGAATCAGGAAATTCTTAAACTGCTGCATGAACATAAAACAAATACAACATGACACTCCAAATAGGATTAAAATAAATGGACACAACGTGATTTCTTTTTTTTTTTACACATTACAGTCATTTGATAGGAGGGGCATTTTCTTTTTCAATTGAATCTATCTAGCATCTATTTCTGGCACAATCCTAACAAGTATTCCTTTGTTGCTACTGTTGGCTAATACTGGTCTTTCCCCTCCCCTGCAGTGTCTTCTTGGGGAAGATCAAGGAGGCGTTTGACAGAGACTCTGAACTGCAGAGTTTGCTGCTGGACACCTTCTTCAGTAACGCTGTACAGGACTGCCAGGTAGGAGGAATGAGGAAGTGGTGCAAGGCCAGCCTGCAGTAGCCCCATTTACCAAGACACACAAAAACCGTTGCTTCCTCTTTAAGACAGGAATGGAATGAAGCCACAGTACCACTAGTTCACCTAATAGTCGCTGTGTAAGATGACACTGTTTTAGTTACTTCTCAATTTGCAGTCCAGTGCTGGTTAAGAAAGAACACATGAATTCATTCATTGTTGCTTATTCCTTGTGTCAACCTTTCATTTCTGAGACTATTCAAATGCTTTTTGGTCTCACCAAAACAAGTTCATAAAAATATTTTTTGTTTCATGTCATTTTAATGTCATTTGTGTGTTTGTGTGTGTAGGAGTCGTGGCGCAGGACAGTCAGCACAGGAGTGCAGCATGGAATCCCCATGCCCTGCTTCACCACAGCGCTGTCCTTTTATGATGGTTACAGACATGAAATGCTACCGGCTAACCTCCTCCAGGTAAAACACGCTCACTTGCACAGTGGGAGGTGGAAAGCAGACGCCGCTGAACATATGGCCAAGTGTGGAAGTATAGGAGATTAAAGCAGATCACATGCAGTAGGGCTTGTTAGCTGTGGTGTTTGCTAGTGGGCTTTAAGACCCTGATAGTGTAGTGTTCTCTAACCTTGAGCCCCCATGCTGTCCTTGCACAGTTCAAAACTGTTTTGACCTGGATAGTCGTTTTACAAAGCAGGAAATGTGTAATGTAGCGGCATAGAGGAAACGTCTCTCTCGGAGGGTATTGGAGGCTTTTTATTTTCTTTGTCCCCGTAGGCCCAGAGAGACTACTTTGGAGCCCACACCTATGAACTGCTGACACAACCTGGCAAGTTCATCCACACCAACTGGACGGGCCTGGGTGGAAACGTCTCCTCTTCCTCCTACAACGCCTAAGGAGCAGCTCCGCACCGCGCACTTGAGATGGGAAGCCGAAGACGAGGGGAAGCTGGGGAAGTTACCTTTTCGAAAGATTTTGCTTTACACATTCCCTCTCCACAACCAAGCCTAAATATTTAAGAGCCACGCCCCCCCCCAACAACCACATTAATCAAAATTGTGCTGTACTGAAAGATCATTACAGTTTTACTTCTGAAGTGGAATCATAGTATTTGTGCTAACTTACCCCTTTGAGTTAATGTGTGTTTCGGTGTAGGGACTTCTATCATGTGTTCCCTCCAACCAGGAGCAGATCCTACACTAGCTATCAGGCTAATATTCACCAGTCACGTTGTCCCCGGGGGTTCACGGTGTTAACGCTGGATTAAGGTGAACCAATGCACTGTACTGTATTAGGCTAAATAAAGACTTCAATCCCTTTATAATAAGCTTGTATGGTCCTTACTGTCCAACCAGGTGCTGTAAACAGGATTGTAGTGTGTATCGTGGGTTAAATTAGGCAGCGAGTTGCCTCGTAATACTCCCACAGTATCCCAATGTATACTGGCACGTTACCTCCTGTTATGCATGTGTCCTTTCAGCTGATGGCCAGTAGATGGCCCTCAGATGCTTCAACACACTGTCCATCGCTGCAAAGTGAAGGAATTGTTTTTTTATTGTCATGAAATTGAAAACAAATGACATGCCCTATACAGTAATATGGTGGCAATATATAGCCACCCTAGTACATGGAAAGAGTTGAAATGCAGTGTGTGGTATGATACAGTGCCTAGAGTGTTTGATTCTGGATTATGCCTGCCTGCTAAAACCAAAGGAATATACACAAACACACTGTGGACCAGACAAAGTCAAACTGGTCTTGAACCAGTTTCCTCGACAGAGAAAATAAATGCAAGTGAACAGATCCTCTCCACTTTTGAAAAAGGATATGAAACGAGAACGTATGAAAACAGAATTGTAGCTGTTCTCAAAAAAAACAAAAAAACTTCAGGGCGTAACGACATCCTGACTCTGCAGTGCATCTAATAAAAAGCATCACCTCGCTGTTGAAGTAAGCGCTTTTATCAAGTCAGAAAAAAGGAACATTTGAAGAAAATGTTGCTACTGTGGTGAAAGCTTGCCCTTTCACTCACTACTGTTAAGCATTGCATCATGCCCTCCCTAATCTCCACAGTGGTGTTGCCACACCCTGAAATAAAGGTAATGGCAGCGCCGCTTTCACACCACACTACTGAAGGATGTTGTAACTGACAGCAGTGTGTTACACCTGTAGTTAAACCAGGAACAAAGCTTCACCTCAGTGCACCTGCTGCTCCTGTAGCTTTGGTCTTTGTGAGGCCATTGTTTCAGGAGACTGTTAGTGCTGCTATTCATCCTATGTGGGACACCATATGGACTCACTGAAGCTGAACAGTTTCTTTAAGACCTCCTTGTTTGACTTGGCACATCAAAACTTTGCTCCAGGCGGCGTGCGGCAGTCATCAATATGCTGGTTACATACACTTAAGTTATCATGAAAACAGACTGCTCCATTATCAAAGCGAGGGCCGTCACTGCTGCGCTCCCAAGAGGCTCTCTACCCACTTAGCACTTCTTGGCTATTTTAAATCGGCTGGTTAATACGGCTCTGCTTTCCTGCAAAATAAATGTGTGTTTTATCTCTAATGCCTAATTAATCCATAGGAAAGAACATTCCCTACAATTAGGGCCTTGCATTCTTAATGGGGGCTAATATGGGGTCCCATTAGAGCACAAGAGGCTATTACAGCTGACTGATGGCAGTGTGGGGGGATGCTGAAGCCGCTGAGTCATCCTCAACCAGACAGCAGGTGAGCAGGCAGTAAGGCGACACCAGTACAACAGTACATCTGAAGCCATGTAGAATAATGCATTATGTAGGGGGAGGAGAAAGACTGGAGGACACCAGCAACATGTTTCCATCAAGACCAGAAATTCTCTACTTCCTGTATTTCTACTTCATCCTTTTTCTCAACAATTCTATATTGTTTGGATGCACAGATAAGAACCCAATGACACCACAGTGTACATCAACACCTGAATTACATGTTATTTGTTGCATAACATTCAGTGGATGAAAGTACTACATGGTAGAGACTTTTAAGCCAAGTCTGAAAAAGGGAATCCACTTTTTTCAAGTGCAATCAAGAGTTACTGAAGTTTCAAGCCTGTTGTTTTATGTGTATGAGTAAAACCTGAAGTAATGATTGCCTTTGACATCGCTTTAATCTTGTTCATGTGCAGATGGCCTATCCTCCCACCCTACAGATCCTACTGGTTCTAAACAGATCACCTTATCCTGTAGTTATCAAACAAGAATGAATATGGACGTTACAGGACGATGTGGGTGGGTAAATGGAAAGTGGCTTCATTTGGCTAATGACCTCTTCTGTCGGCTGCGTCAATCTCTTGTGTGTGAGCCTATAAATCAGCCAGCGGTGGTTCAATTCAGACCTTCAGCAGCTACAGCGTACTGGTCGTCATGAGCGTGCTAGCGAGTCTAGTCCAGCTGGTTTTCATCGCATGCAGTGTAAGAGAAACTATTATTGCTCTGCCCATAGATGACACACTGGGACTACAGCACCATCAGGTGAGTTGATGATAGTCACTATACTCTGAATTTACATCAACATCAATCTGGTGTTTTTATGTGTAGTAGTTTTACAAAAATGACTGAAAAATAGATAACTCGATACAGAACTTTTGCCATTTGTTAGCTTTTTTTTATCCAAAGCACCTTGCAGGATCACAAGTGTGTGTGTATTCAGCATGGGTGGCCCCAGTGAGTCAAACCCTTTATCTCGCCTGTGTTGGCGCCACCTTGAGCCATACACGACCCAAGACAGTATCAGTTTACGCCTCACTGCATCATCTGCTGCCTGGCGTAGTTTTAGGGTGTGAAACATCTCAAGGTTGAGCCCAAGTGTCTCCTCCAATAGGAGCTGGCTGAGGAGCGGAGGAACTTGCGGCAGATGCTTTCAGGAATGAATCAGCTGCCGTATGAGACGGTGGATCCAGACGATCACCTCTATGGAGAGCTGGAGGAGAGGTCGCTGAGAAAACACATCCCCTCCCGGAACAGATCGCCCTGTAAGAACTTCTTCTGGAAGACCTTCTCAATCTGCTAGCAGTGGAAGAAAACATACCAATTCACACCGTTTACACGAGCTGAGAATAAACTAACATTAAAAGGTTATTGGTGATCCATGACTGTCTCTGTATGGGGATTTTGATTGTCACCCTCAGCCATGCATTCATTTCACTATGATCTATTAACTTTCACTATCAAGGCCAAGTTTTAAAAATGTTTTTGTTACATATCACACCAATAAAAGGTTTTTTTCCCCATAATAGTCAAGTCAAAAGGACAGGCATGAATGCTTGGAACTTGTACTAAGTTACAATTTAAAAGCTTTTTTTTGTTTTTGGTTGGGTATCCCAACATCATTTTAGAAGCAAGATTAATCTTTTAAGGGAAGGCTGGGCTTCGGGGGAAACAGTTTGAAACCCATTATATATGGGGGTCAATGTCCATACTGAGAATGTTCATGTAGACCACAATGACAATCCTCTTTCAATGCACCAAAGAACCATCGGAGAACAGAAGCACAAACATCCTCAACATTAGAGACACAGGGGTTATGACATTGAAACTAAATTGCAATGACAAAATCAGGAATCACCTTCGGTCCCAACGCCTGCTGACACGTAGCACATCAGCACCACCAGAAGGCTGAACAGGAAACTTGTACCTTCTGACCAGACAGCACCAATATTACAGTGCAGGTAACTTTGTAACCTCACATCGAGGAGGGATGGCGAAACCTCCAAATAATATAAGACGACACTAATACAACAGAAGAACCCATTTTTCTTTTGGCAGTAACTGCTAAACGTGATGCTACCAAACTACACCTCGTCTACATTGAAAGACCCACAGATGAGTAAAAATTTCAAAACTTTTATTTTACACTCTGTAGGACTAAAAAAGAATCCAATACAGTGTGAATTCCTGCTGGCATGTTCAATTTTAAATTTAAGTCCCTGCAAAATTGACTCAATTCTTACATTCCAACCACTTTACAATCAAGATTTAAAAAGAAATCACTTCCTGCCTTATTGAAATTGTATATACTTGATTTCCACATGAAATGTAAACCCACTTGGAAAAATGCCCAACATAAAACCTACCAGTAATAGTTAGTTACCGACACAAATGATTCTTTGAGAGTAATGCTAGGTCTCTGGTTAACAACACATGGGGAGAACAAACAGAAAAGCATGATCACAGCCAAACTGCAGGTATCTGGAACTGTAGATGTGACTTTGGTCCTACTTTTGAGGTTTGTTCATTTGAAGGTATAAACAAAAGCCTCAACCCAATAGAGTACGGTCCATTCTAAATTGCAATACGGGGGTGGTCCAAGGGTTCTTGCTAGTGAGGTGAAGAGGATCCCTTTCAGGATTAAGGCATTCTTGCAGCATATCCATTGTTGGCTTGTGCTGGCCCACCCAACAATGCACCACACTCCAGTCTTCAGCTTCTCCAAAATTGACTCCAATCTGGATTCAGACGAAAACCTGGGCTGGCCATGTCCAAGGTCCCTATACATGCGAATTGAAGTGTTGGCAGTTCAATTAATGTAAAGTCAAGAATAAGTCACTGTCAAGAGGGTAATATACCTAGTCAAATTCAGTTTTATTTGAGACTTCCCTTTGATTCACAAAACATAGAAAATGCATTCAGAACCACTTCAAACTTTCAATGGGGACTTGTCAAACACTCGCCACTTCAACCTCCGAGGTCACACTGAGCTCACTTGCAGTCCCACACACTTTCAAGCTCCCCCAGTGTTTTTCCACACAGACTTCACCGTCAACCAAGACACATTTTCACACAGAAAGGGGTGGTAACAAGGAGAAAATAAAACACACACCATACACAGCATTCAAATCAAACAGCAAGAAAAAGCTACGAGAGGATACAAATACTCATAGCACTTAACAATTCACTGTGTTTTTTTAAAGACTTAAGCTCGATAGAAAATAATTAGAGAATGGAGAGACCCTAGGGATCTCGAGATGCAGTAAATGTCCTTGCGATGGTCATTAGGAACACACTCGTACTTGCTTCTTCCTCTCACACTCGCACAAAGCCACAGGTTCTTCAACTCTCGCAGGCATTTGGCTCTTTAAAAAATTTGCACAAACAGTCCTTTTCACACTTGCGTTCTTTCATTTTGCTCTCTCCCGTTCGCTCACTCTCAGTCTCTCACTCTGTCCACCACCAATCCCACTCATTGATCTCAAAAGCGGTAAGAGCAGACAAGACTTCTATATCCATGAAAAGGGGAGAGGAAAAAAAACACCCACCGTCTAACACAGTATATGCAGAGTGAAGCTGTGTTCTTTGATGGCAAAGCATTTACACATGGGAAGAGGGGAATTGATACTGAGATCGGTCGAACATTGCTGCCCATGAGGCGCTTCCTCCCGGGAAATTGGAAAAGAGTTGGTGAACTGTAGAAGAGATTTTCATGAAGGCGTTTCCATAAAACGTCAAACGAAACAAAAAAAAGATACAATCAACTGCATACAGATAGCAAACAATAACAAGCCCATTTCACAAGTGGCTGAAGGGGGCTCTCAAGATACTCGTGCATGTTTCAGAAATATATACCTTGCATGCACAATCATATCTCAAACTAACATTTTCTCAAAAACAAAAAAGGTAGTGTGGCAGTTTCCACTAACAAACTTAACACTTCACCCATTCAATAAATGGCTACATAATTAGTCACATGTACGTATAAATTTCCTCTTTAAGAAAATGAAAGGCAATATATTTTTAAATAGCAGGGACATGAGATATGAGTAGAGTTTCTTTCCCCCTAAGTATACTTACCAGATTAGCCTAATTGCAAAAAAGATCAACTCAAAGCTTTCTACATTCCCCAACTAGAAGACTTAGACTCCATAGAGGTGCCAAATCCAGAGCTGAAGCCACTGCTGGAGGCCGAGTTAGTGCCTGCAGCCCAACCAAGGCTAGCTGAGCTGGGGCTGCTGTAACTGGTGCTGGTAGAGCTATAGGTCGGGTCTCGGGTTGTAGTAGCTGTGCCTGCTGTGGTGGTCTGACCCTGCTGGTTAGCCAGCATACCCATCATGCCCCAACTGCTTTGCAGCGCTGCCTGGGCAGCAGCCATCATCGCTGGGTTAAGACCAAGAGCCCCAAAGTTAACCCCACTGCTATTACTCCCTAGCCCGCCACGACTACTGCCATAACCCTGGCCGAACCCACCAGCCCCAAACTGCCCTCGATCCATCATTTGCCTACTATTATTGTGTTTAGGTTCGGCATTGGAGATGTGCACGCTGACGCCCTTGATGATCAGGTCCTCTCCGCACAGGGCTTGGGCGACCTGGAGAAGTAGTAGTGAAATAGTGAGGAAGAGACGACGACCACAGCCCTCTATTATACACAGCTAGCTGGCATTCAAACTGGAGGCTTAGAGAGACTCTTACCTGGTCATCGGCAAACGTGACAAAGGCAAACGCCCGGAAGGGTTTGGGGATGAAGACATCAGTGACCTCACCATACTGCATGAAGAACTGCCTCAGCTCATCGGTGGTCATGTCCTCTGTGCAGCGGCCAACAAAGATTTTACGGCTACGCATTGGTTCATCAGGACCTGCCTGAGAGGATGAAGAGGCAGAGCATAAAGTTATATTAAATGTGTTAAAAAAAAAAACTAAAACCCCCCTGTCCATCATTTTATTTTATCTAATTCAGAATTGATATTCAAAATCCAGACTTGTTCATTTCTACTTTAATTGCCATGGTTTAGATTAGATGGCTTATTGTCCACGAGGGTAAACTGCAGTTATGTGTCACTGTAGTAATCATTTCACAGGTTTATTATCAATATTGTTAACAATATTTGTACATTTCAGTCATGCACATATTTTATAAAATAATTATAGCACATCACATTACAGACTGTAATTATTGACTCGTTATAGCATATTCCAATGAGACACACAAACAAGTATTCTTTTCCCCAGCAGTGTCAGAGGGCAGGGGCAGGTAGGGTTCAGTATATTGCTCAAGGACACTGGCAGAGATGGACACATTGGCTGTTGCAATCTCACCATGCTGGCCCAATGTACTGTCTAAACTATATTGAATACAAGTGTGACCCAAAGTTAGAGAAGCAAAATGCACCATGAGGTCCTTGATACCAACCCCTAAAAACATGGGTGCCCAAACTACCTTTGAGTTGGGAAGTTTGCAGTCGCACCATCGTCCATCAATCATGTGTCTCTGAGAAATCACTTTGGTTTGTGTCTCATACTCAGTGAACCTGACAAATCCAAACCCTTTTGAGTTCCCCGTCTTTGCATCCCTCTTGACCTGGAACGAAAAATAGAGAAATTGGATGAAAGCTTGATTACCATCTTTAATAAACAAGGCATGCTGACTTTTGAATACAAGTCACATCAGATGTCTTTACCTGCACCATGATGACTTCCCCAAAAGTAGCGAAGTAATCTTTCAGGTCCTGTTCTGATGTTTTCCATGGCAACCCGAGGACAATTAGATCTGATGTCTTCTGAAAGCCCCTTTTTACTTTCACAGCTGAGGCAGCATCCATTTCATCCATTTTCCTTTTATTGTCTATAATCAATGGACACAACTTGCATCAATAAAGAGCCCAACAACTGTAGATAGTATACCAAGTCTCAAACTTTGCCCCACTGAGCACTTTAATGGTGGTGTTGATGACACATAGCGATCAAGAGAATAGCTACAATGCTAACGAGCGAAATAAGGCAAAACGCAGTTATTCATATTGAAACCAGCCTCACCTTTGGGGTAATTGACGACATACACCAGGTTTCCCCAGTCGCTCTCGGGTGCATGCAGGACACCTTCGACAAGTCGGACGCCCCGCATGCACTGGGAATCCGGGTTCCTGTAGCGTAGGCCGCACGCCCCGGGAAACTGGGCTGCTACCGTTGATAGCAAAACAGTGCCGTCGTCCTCTGAGGGGATCTCCATGGGCTCCTCATTTTCGTCTTCAGCCACCCGAATGTACAATTCTGACATGGTCTCAAAATGGCCACGCCGCGATCGAATTCAAATTTCCGTCAGCTGAGCGTTATTAGCTATTAGGAGGCACGCTAGTTTGCAGGGACGACACTTGCTGTGCTGAATCCAATAGCCTACCAAGTTAACTTTTGCTAGCTGGTTGAACTATCTGAAACGCAAACGCAGTCAAACAAAGGTGAACGTGTGTGCGGATTAAAGTACAGAAAACTAACCGCGACAAAGCGAACGTTCACTACACACCTCTTTCAAAAATCGGATAGCTGGCGGCCATGAACGACGAGTCTTCTTCACCGCGCGCCTGGACAAGTTGGCTAGCTAGCAAGCTAGCAAACACAGACACGCTTGAAAAATGAATGGGACAGCTCAGTTTCGTGCTGTATGTTTTCCTCAACAAATGCACAACTCCTCTTCACATGTATACCTATATGGTAGAAAATCGCACAGGAATCACATAGGAAACCGAAATATTATACTCAATGAAACTTATCTCCGAAATCAGAGGAAAATGCCGTAATTTCAGCTGTACGCACCGGCTAATCTATCTAGCCTCAAGCTAGCTAACAAAATGGCTGCTCATCTTGTAGCGATGACATCATCGAGTTGGGAGGTCACACTATAAATTTCTGTAGGGTTGCCAATTATTGTAATCAATGGATTTAGCGAGTAATTACGCCTTAGATCACCAATACTGGGTTCACTTGTCATAAAAAATGTATTTCAAGCCATATGTTGCCACTCCAATTTATGTCGCCTTTCAGATCTGGCAGTGAACATGGTTAAAATGCAACGATTTACCCCTTCATAGAGATTCACCTTAAACGCCCAACAAAAAGTGCGCATTGAGAAATAAAATATAGTCAAGAAAAGTATTTTGTTAAATAATGTGTTTCACTGTGTGATCTGTGAAATATTTTTCACGGGAGATATAGGTGTTGGTTTTCACCGATAATTTGGCTGACTTTCTGAGATATATTATTGAGTAGGCCCTTATTCAATAATATGTTCTTATGCTCTGTATAATTAGATCTATCAGAAGAGCCAAATATCCACAATTGCATTTAAAGACAGTGGTAGAATGAATTTTCGTTAGGATTTATTCAAATAATTGTGACCAAAGTCAATCAATCAGAGTACCAAATGAGACCACAACCATTTAATTCATAATAGATCATTATCACACAATGACAAACACCTTTTCAAATTGATATTTCTTGTTGAATGCACTTGTTTAACCATTTCTTTTTAACTTCTTCTTCTTTCTCTTTTCTTCTTCCCTGTCCTTTTGTACTTTTTGTCACCTGCTTTTCACAATTCAAAGCAAACACAGCTGTGTTGTTTTTTTTACATTTCTAGTGACATCAGGTGCTTAGCTATAAATAGGCTAGGGTCAGACTACCCATTGAAGTTTTCTTCAGTGGAAGCAGCATGGATCAGATAAGACTTGGCATCCACCCTATTAAAACTTTGTAAGTAGCATAACACTGTACTACAGTTGAGTGAAACTATTCATTATCCTTAAGATATAATCTCAATTCTGCTTTTTCCCAGTGTTTTCCACTGTGTTATCCTGGGGAATGTGCTTTGCATTCAGAAAAGAGACTGGATGGATACCCCACCAGCACAATTAACAGGTAACCCTCCTTTCTGCCGTGCCTGCGATTGTCAATGGTGCCTCCACACTGTATTTGAGAAAATGTTTGTTTTTCCAGATGGAGATGTGGCATGTTTCTCAGAATACATGGAGATGTGGGTCCACAGTGTGAGGATGGAAGGCTTGGGATTGTGGCTGTCAGGAGCCTTACGAATCCAAGGTAATTGTTCCTACCTTTTTTTTTAATGCAGCACACAATAAGCAATAAGAAATACAAACTGTTCCTTTTTGTTTCCCAAGTCAACTTTGCCTCCCTGGACCAACTAAACCACCAGCTGTCTGCCTGTGGATTCTCACTACACAAAGACCCTGACAGGAACTACATTTTTAGGGTCAGTTACACTGGATGTTTTGTACGGCAACAGGTATGTCACTCTCTGAGATAGAATATATTGAATTCTTACCCACGCTTTGCTGATGGGCCTGGTTGCAACTATTCTCTGATTGTGGGTTCGACTGTTTAGCATGGCTACAATGTCCTCATGCTGAATTTGGCGAAGAGGATAAATCGATTTGGAGGCAGAACTCACAGTTTCACAATGAAGTGTCCAGTGGTTTCTGTACTACCCAACCGAGAGCACATTCAGTGTGACCCGGAGTACATTCAGGTGAACTTTGATTGACTGCAGTCATTGTAATGTAGATTCACGTTTCACTATTTTCATTTGGAATTATTCTATCTCAACCAGCTTTGTCATCGTGATAATCTTTGTATTTGCACAGAAATGGAAACTTATATAACATGTCCACAGGTGACCAGACAGGTTCCCCATAACAACTGGGATAACGAGGTAGCCATTGAAATCTATGTTGAATTACCCTGAAGTTTATGAAACCATGATTGCATTATAAACGTGCACACATCTGTTTGTGTTTGTGTCTGTATATGAGTGAGAGAGAGAAAGGGAGAGCTCTCATGTGTGACTGATTTTGTTGTTGTGTTGGCATGTTTGCATCACAGTTGCATTGGTCACTGTCTCTGAGGGGAAACCTGATTGTGGCTCTAGAGGACGCTAGTCTGATCCAGGTCAACGTCGACATGAACGGACCGGACATAACAGTCCAAGGGAGGAGGAGGGAGATCTTGAGCCCTGTGAAAGTAAGGAACCCGAGGCAGCATCCTGCCACATGGTGGTCGTTGACGACATTACAACAGAAATCCACTCCAAATGATCTCTTGATTCGACATGTTTCCAGGTGCTGGAAAAAGAAGGGGAATTCTTGGCTCTGAAGTTGGTCAGTGGTCAATATGCATATAGTATGGAAGCTACGTGTCCAAATGGTGGGTGACAAAGAGAGAACCGGTATTGAAAGTTCATTAGACTTTCCCTTGCCGTTGTGCTGCAGCGTGAGTTGTGGCTCAGCCAGCATCACATTTCATCCCTGATCTACATTTCAGTGCCCACGTCCACAGCGGAGGACGCCGTGCTGCACATCTTCAAAAGGCGCATGGGTTTGACAAAGCGAGGCAGCTATGACACTGAGACACTGACAGTCAGTAGTGTGTCATTGAACCAGACACATAAATTCACTGTGCATGAGACAAGTGAATTTGTTCAACTGATTATTCCTGCAGCCCAAATCCTCCAGATCAAGGTTGGTGCTGCTCTCTCAAATGATGAGCCCATATTTCCAAAACACAGATGAATCATGATATGGTGCATTTTGTTTTAATGCCGTTTAACTAGGTTGGTGCATTTGTCAATGTGCCTTTTCTCATGAGGATTCATCACAGTCTAAAAAGTCTAAGCCAAGATTATTTTACAGACCTGTGCAGACGATATACAACTTTGGCAGCCGTTCTACAGGGTAGACGTTGTTCTCACCTTCAAAGAGACAGATCACAAAATGCACTGGACCATGGAGAACACACTGCCATGCACAGGTAAGTGTGTTGGCTGATGAGCACAGTAAAACTAAATTGGTGATTTATTATTGCAAGCCATTTTGACTACTAGCCGTTTAGAGGCTTTTCTAGTTCTGAAATCAGCACATTTTATTTACTCGTAATAATAAAATCTTTTGCTGGTCACAATTGGAAATTTACTAGTACTTATTCAGTAGTTACTTCTGACTATTCTTCTTCTCATTTTTTTACTGCTTGCATCTAATAAGTTTTCCGTTTTATTACCAGTGATTTAGTTGACATCAGTATCTACACAGTAGTTTCACCCGTTGCATCTTAAACAGAATCGTCCTTGAATCCAATGCGCTTATGCACTTTAGATATGAACCATATGTCACTGCTTATGTTACAAATCTGTCTTTCTTCTAACTGATAACCTGCAATGTTACATTCGGGACTAATGCCACTATTAAGTTGCGAGTTACTATTGAAACTTTCACATAGTCACAGTAAAAGAAGAGTGTGCCAAGTTTTTAACTTACAGTAGCAGTAGACATGTTTTACAATCTCTGAGTGGACTAATTTGGTGGTTTTGGTTTATGGAGTTACTGCAGGGAAGCTGACTGACATTACTGTTATGTAACCAGAGCAATGCAGGAATGGTGTGATGTGGATTCTGTCATGATTGTTATTTTATTGGTTGAGAAGCTTTGTAAAAAACAACAACCCTGACCCCTTAATGCTGCTAATGTGAAAACTCAAATCCACATACAATTGAAAATATAGTATCAGTTATATTTTATTACATTTTGTGTGTTATTTTTAAAAATTTAAAATTTGTTTGTTAGTTTGTTGCTTGCTTGTCTGTTAAATGTAGTATATTTTGTATCATACCTCAACAACAGCCAGGCCTGATGTGCCGTACATCACATCTCCCATTGCCGACCCCACAGCCTCTGCCCCTCCCATACCCATCCCCAAAACGGAGTATTTAACTACAGAACAGCCTGTGGAGGAAAAGGACTAAAAATGCAACAGAACGGGTAGAAATCTGGGGAGCAACTGCAAAAAAGTGGCAAGTGGTACAAGTGGGATTTCTGAGGAGCAGAAACTTGACAAATAAAAGTTGCAAGAAGCTGCTTCTAGTGGAAAAGAAGTGAGAAACTGCCACAATGCAAACGGTTTTATCCCAAGCAGTGATTCTAGCAGTGTCAAACCTATTTTGAGGTACCAATAAACAGCTAATCCTTTTGAAAATATCCATAATATCTGATGGGCACACTATGTTCCGATCATCCCAACAGTTGGAAATTATTTAAGTTTAGTTCCCACACACACACACACACACACACACACACACACACACATCACAATAGTGAAGGCTCCATCCATAAGAGTCAGTAGAGGTATCTACTATCATACTTTCCCAGTAATCTGTTAATGGAAACAGTAGTTTTGAAGCCAAACTAAACCTCAAATGCTATTTCAAGGAAGTGACAATACTAGATTTCATACAAATTCACTTCTGTATTAAGATCTCATCAGTACCACGTGCTAGATGTCTGTTTGCAGTCATGAAAGGTGATGCGGTGGTCAGTCACTGCTGTGAGGGTTGATTACACAAGCAGAAATACAGCCAGACTGCCAGCCATTGCCCGAGGGTGGACAAGATCCAGACACAGACAAGCCAGGCATTTACTAAACATGTCTCTATCCAACCTGCACAACAGGCAGATGTAGAGAAAGCCCTACTATTGTTACAGCTGATACCAGCTCCCTGAAAAGCCTTGTGTTGCAGCAATTAATAATAAAGGATTGCATCTGACCAACACCAAATTTCCAATAAGTTTTGTATTTGTTGGGGTGAAATTGTACTTTTCAGAAAATCGAAACCAGCTTCACAAACTTGTTATTTACTTTTTTTTATAAAAAGAAAATAATCAGTTTTCTGAATTTAAACATGATTTCAGAGTATTATTTTATGTAGCAGTATGTAGTTGCAGTATACCCTATGACCTGAAGAGGGCACTGTTGATCGTGTTTTCAGTAAATTCTCATGACGGGACAGCTGCCCTTCTTCAAACATTAAGTGCTTTAAGCTTTTCCAAATGAACCAGTTTTACATCTTTTTTGCAGTGGATTTATTTGAAATCACTTTTTATTTTTGTCTCCACTAATTATTGAACTATGAACTATGGACAAAGCCTTACCACTCATCAATGACAATATGAAAAGAAAGTGTAGTTCACTTTAATTTATTTTTTCAGTTGTTCATTAGTTGATCTACAGTAACCATTACTACCATAAATGTATCATTCTATGCACATCACACCGGTGAACCAAATTCTCTTTGACTTAAATTACCTGAATAAGAACCAGATACACTCTTGTGTTTTTTCACCTTTGTTATTGTGACCTCTTGGTATGCACCAAAGACTCTGTAAATGATAACAGTGCAGTGTTACGCAGTTAAACGCATCATATACAATGGGCTGTGGGGCAGAAAATCTAAACTTCCTCGTGCCTTTGGTCCCCATCTGCTCAGTGAACTTATGAGCAGGAAATGGAATAAGTGGTGCAAAAAGTACACCAACATCCCTCGTTCTTTCATGTGGCCTCTCCCAGCCATCACTCTATCTGTATAGACTATTAACTGTCTTTACAAAGTTAAAAATCCCTTTCATGTGTCAGTGTTTCTTTTTTGTTTTAATTTCAGTCAGAGCATATGGTTTGCACATCTGGGCGATGCTAAGCATGGCACCCAACCCCCACACACTGCTTCTGTGAAGTGATCCATATATGGTCTTCATTGTTATTGCTCATAATCACTCATCATTATTATAAACAAATCCCGTCTTGATTGGCTGCTTTCAGTTGGTGGTGTAAAGACCCTCATAATGTGGAATTCACTGATTTTTCAAAACACCACGAGACCTTAGAAAAGGATGAAACCTGAGAGAATCTGAAACAACGTGGAGCCATCTTTCTTCACCCTACCATGCAATTCAATTTGCCACCTTTGATCTGAACCCGCGTACATCACCTGTTGTACTTGGGTGCACTTTTTGAAGCTAGGAATATTCTCTAAGTTCCTGGAGGCTGCAGATCTGCCAGTTGAGCTTCTCTACATGAGTCTGTAGAAGATCTTTAAATTCTCATAAACCACCATGAAGCCACAAACACAAACTAGTTGTATTGAATGCACAAATTGTCAGACCTCCCCAAGTGGTCTAACAACAAGACCAGGTGATAGTGCTATAGAATATGCTGCCATATGACCACAAACAATAAGCCTCAAATCATATCAGAGCAGGAAATTGGATGCTCCTATCTCCTCTCCATTCATCTGAGAGTAACCGTCGTTGATTCCACTTAATAGATGGTATAAATGGAGTGCCATTACCTGACATTTGTTGAGGCCTGTGCAATGACATCAAAATTAAGTCAACACACATTTTTGTCGCTAAACACCACTTTAGCATTTCTTTAGCACTTCAGCTACCGGCGCTCAGCTGCAGGGCCTCGCCTGTTCTGGAGAGGTAGATGGGATTTCAATGCCACTGGAGAGATGGAGGGAGGAAGAGGGGGAGGAAGGGTATGTGGGGCTTTGAGTGGTTTGCTGGGCCTCTTCATCTCGCTTGGCGGGTAATTACAGAATCATGGGTCAACCACGCATGTAACCACGGTTACGTTGCACAGTAGCAGATGTGCTCATGACATTATCCAGTACGAGTGCAAAAGGTAAATAAAAACAGATGCAGCTGGTTGCTACGGACCTTCGCCAAACTTGCGTATACCCCTAATTGTTCCCACGTGGGCCCGCTGAGCTGGAGCAGTAGTAAAAGGGGCGGGTATGCCCCGTTCAAGAGATGCCCATGTTTCTCAACAGGAAAAATGTATGAATGGGACAATAGAGTCTCTGATGGTGTGTGTTTATATGTGTGTGTGTGTGTGTGTGTGATATCTGATGATATTCAGCAAATGCAGTTTCCCTCATCTTCTCCTCACGTATGTTCGGCCCCTTCGTGCCAAGGAGAGAACATCCCTCCTCGCTGCCCTCGACCCTCTCTGTGGTCTGCTGGGCTAATTAGCAATGCTCACAAGTGATCAGAGCACCCCATGGGCTGGGGAGAGAGAAATAGCAGTTGCCTGAGGGCCTATTGGTGCTTGATGCTTTCTTTGTCAAACCATGCCTGGTTGTGTGCGTGACCCTGCACAATGTCAGGGAGGTCCCTAGTTGGGCCCAGGCCAGGCCTGCAGCCCAGATGAAGAGTTGAGGAAGGGACTCGATTTCAGTGATATCCTGTCAATGCCCAGCAGCATGTGATTACTGTACACAGCGTACGGAGATCAACGCCTGGTGTGCGGTGTCCACATGTTTACGGGTGTGTATGTTGCAGAGTGTGTGTGCGGTAATGCGCGCTAATGGCACGCAGGTTAACAAGACGCTTGAGGGGGCCCTTGAAATTCCTGATTTTTCGATAATTCGATAAAGAAACAATTTGGCGTTTGGTGCGCCTCCGTTGCTTCTGTCGAGCTGGAATGTGGTCTACCCTCCTCTCCTCCCACCATCCTCCTACACACACACACACACACACACATCTTATACTATGAAGCTCGCTGCCAACAGCGCGTGCCTCCTCTCCCTCTCTCATTAACCGCAACTGTCAGATCCTCCAGATGATGAGCAATTAAACCAGATAATAAACACTCGCCATCAATTCCTGTTTGTTGATGTTGTTGTTGTTGTTGATGTCGACGAGCTGGGGGCTCCTCTCCTGCCACCTTAGCGCTAACTAGTACTTGAGTAACACACAAGTGTAGTAAGGGTAGACTCTCTCATAGCACTTTGCCAACACTAAAAGGCCTCTACCTGCCGCGTGTATGGCAACAACAGGCTCGTAATAAGGCACAGTGAATGTTAACAATTAGATGTTAATCAGACACAGTTCGCCGGGGCTGCTCTTTTATCCCTCGGCTTCACAGAAAAGGCAAACAAAGTGCCGCAAACTGTCAAGATAAAACACTACTTGGGATTGGCCGTGTCTTAGGGCTTCCAAAAGGGCGGTAATCTCGCTTGCTGAGACGACACGCGGTAAAGACTCCCGTGTTTGCTCTTGTCTTGAGAGCGATAAGGCCGAGGATCGTCTCCCTTCATGATGAGCAGGAGGACAGAGAGGGTAATGATGGAGGTTTTACTTTCTAGGTTGACCTGATCTGGTTTGGTTGAGGCTGAGATGAATGGTGATGAAGAAGATAACAGCCAACTGAATGACTCTCAAACTAACGGGTAACATTCCCTAACGTTCCCATTGAACATCCTGAAATTATATCTTTCCATTTTTAACGTTAACGTGTGTTAATTATAGGTCTATATTTTAATGCCTTTAAGACTTATAAGGGAAGTTCCTGAGGATAAGTTTGAACCAAGATCTGTATGAAGTGAACTCTTCTTAACCCTGGGAACCAGACAAAGGTGCACGTTTACCCATGATTGTTTAGCCTGTTGGGATGGTTTTCCACTTAATTTCAAGGTTGGACAATCCATTCTTAGGAATTTAAAGACAATGCCCTTTCTTCCAAAGGCTATAAAAACATGTATACAGCTGTAGAAGGAGTTTCCTGACCCAAAGGCAAAATATGGTATCAGATATTCCTATTACCAATCAGGATGGCGTGGTCTGGAAAAGAATATACAAGATGAAACTGCGGCCTGTTGAGAAAAAGGAGAAAAAAACTGATCTGATTTCCCTTTCACCATGGAAAAATGGACGTGGCCTCTTGTTTTGAAACCATATTTCCCTCAAAAACACTCTGGAAACTAAACAAAATTGACAGTGTTGGATTTATTGTCTTCTGCCCTTTTGTCTTCAGCGGTCAGTGTTTGTGCCTTTACCATGGAAACGGCAAGGTTATTTATCTTTACAGCCCTTTTACAATAACGTCCCTTTCCTGACCAAACAACAAAGGAAATATCAGGTCAAGCCTCTTCCCCCTCCTAATGATCTGGTGAATTCAGCTTCAGTATTTTTGTACACTCATGCACATGCACGCGTGTGCACACGCAGCCACATGAGCCACGTACAGATTAGGGAATAGTTCACAGTTGTGTTTTCAGGCATTTTGTTCAGACAGTAGCCCGACGTGTGATGTGATTATGCTGTGGATGTCTGAGCACTGAAAAGTGGGTTCAGGCAGAAACACTAGATGGAGACAGAGGAGACTGACTGCCAAGTTGCATTCTACACTTGTAGAGGAAATCAGGTCTGAGGACACAAGACACACACACACATTAGCAAAGAAAACATTAAATAATATTGTCTCATTTTTTGTGAAAATCCACTTAATTGGGGTTTTTGATTTAAATGATGTTAGATGTATGATACACACACGTACATTTTATCCAAACACAATAGTTGAATGGTGTTTTTACATGTTTTAACATGCCTTTTAAATATATTGTACATGTAACGGCAGCCACTGAATACTTTTGGATGAACTTTAAAGAAAAATCAACCTTTTTTAACACTGAAATTTGGAGATATTAATGAAGGCTACTTGTTGTGTTGTGTTATAATTTTCCTGTTCATGGGATAAATCTAATAATCTGCTTTTCCCAGCTAAAATGTGCTTTGTGCAGTCATCTGCGAACATCTTGCAAATCCTTGTGACTCGTGTATACTCCAGTATACTTTAGCTGTCGGGTGCTGTCCCCTTTCCTAGCATGGGGGAGACAAGCAATTACTCCTTTTAAGGAGCTGTTCTCATGAATGTTGCTTAGAGTATATGCAGACTACTTTGCTCAATCCACATAAACAGTGCCGATAATAGAAGAAACTGACAATTTAGATGAGGAGGAATAGGCATAAAAGCATGAGGTGCGTAGAAAGTGCATGTCACAATTAAATTACTTAATGGGTGAAAGTCCCACGATAGATCACATGCAATTTACATCAAGAGTCACTGTAATAAAGACTTTGTAAAACTTACATTGAAATTCAATTAGGGTGTTGAATGCATAACCAAAGCCGTGAAAAATGAACTCATTGGGGGTCCCTTTTCATTACTGCCCTGAGGCAAAAGAGACCATTAATTTAATACATTCCATGTTTTTTCACATGAGCATTTTTAAGTTAGTGCACATTTCCGTCCTAATGTATCTAATACAATGAGAGAGCTTGCCAAAGACTGCATTATACAAGCAGCAAAGAACCCCCC
>CABFOQ010001301.1:0-12416 GCA_900660455.1 Gephyroberyx darwinii | reverse complement strand
AAACCCCCCCCCCCCCTCCAGTTGTTACCTTGAGTAGCCAGACCACTTTCAATCAGTCAAGCTTGAGAAACGACCTGGATCTAAAAAAAACAAAACAACAAAAGAAGAAATTATGATATTGTTTTATTGATTCATAGCATGGTGAATATTCCTACACTGCAAGGTGCTGCCCCTGGCACGGAGATTCAGAAAAACAGCGTCGACGTTGACTGCAAACGGTTAAACGGTACGTCTTAATTAAGATATTAGTGTTTTATCTCAGAACGGTGGATCTGCACCCTTCAGTCAACCACAAAGCCAAAACAAAACAGGGAGCCCTTTAGATCTTCTACCCTTAAGAGGACTGCTAATTAAAAGAATATTTCATTAACTGTTCCAGCTTGGTAAATATAAGTTTACAAGGGGTCAATAGACTTTACAACACGTAATGATTTAGAATATAATTACTGTGTAAAAGGAGCCGCGGAAAATACAGTTAAAATGAAGCAAAGTTGTTTGTTGGCCCAAGTGTGACCTGCTAAGTCACTTTGGGCTAGCAGAGTTCAGAGGGCAGGTCATGGTAGCTGCTGTCAGATTGACGTACCAACCGTTTATGAAGCTCCTTAGCACCTCGATACACATGGCAGCCATTTGGTGATGGTCTAGGGAGCCACAGCAAACCACAAGCTCTAATACTCTTATTCAATCTTGTTTAAACCAGGTGGGGTAATGAAGAACCAGTTCATATTGTCAATAACAACTTTGCCAAGACAATTCACAGTAAACAGTCCAACCATTTTAAATAACACACACATTCACACACAAATAAATTGGCCGGAGTTACCATTCCACCCAAGGCACTTGTGCAAACTTTTCAGTTTCCAGTCCAGACTTTTTGTAAAGGCTTGATTTCACACTGATCTGGATTAGTCTCACTGAGCCTTTCTGGATTTTTTTTGTTCTCTTTTTTTCCCCTCCTATTGTTTTTGCAAGTCCATACATAGTGACTGCTGATGAGACCAGCCCATAGAACAATGGACCAAATAGTAAACAAATGTTGTTTTTTTGTTGAAGATATTTTAATGCTATTGTTAAAAGTCACAAACACTTGAGAGTGGGTTTGGACACTTAAGCCAGTCTGGGCGAGTCTTTGTGAAGCAGGAAGAACATGTATTATTAATGGGAAAACTGTGAATGTAGTGCTTCTTTTTCTTGTTTCAGCACGCATTTTTCCATTTGTCTGGTGATGCTAAATTTTTTAACGTTTTCTCCACATTGCATTGATGTTACATATAATTAGCGACTTTGCAGCAATATCACTTCTGACACCGCTATGTTCACAAATTAGGATTCTTCGGATAGGGAAAATTCAACTGGGAGAACAGGGCCAAGAAAAGTATGAGAGTAATCTAAATATTATATGCACTGCCCCGGAAAAGTGACAAAATCATTTGAATTAACAGAAAAGACGTGAAACCTAATTGAAAACTCTTGATTTATTTATACATGTTTAGAAAGCTCATCATGTTTTCAAGTGCAGGATGCGCCCTCCACAAACACGACACCATATCCTACGCAGAAAAAGGGCAGGAAACGCTGAAGTGCATATTTGATTTATTTATTTTCACCCAGACGGATACTCAGAGCTTTATACAGATTTTGCCATTTGGAGGTTGAAATAATGGATGGGGCGCTCATTCATTTTTAATTCCTCCATGTTGTGTGAAGGGTAAACATGCTGTTTGAGATGTCTTTTCTCTGCTGAACTGTGTTTTCTCATTATGAGACTGTGTATAGGGGGCGAAAACTAGTCACGAAAGTGCTTAAAGTGTATTGCAACAAGTCAGTGAGGGTGACTTTCCAATAACGCTTACTCCCAGAAGCCAACTCATTTCTGGCGCTCATTTCACCAGGCACATACAATATACCATGTATGCAAGAACATCGATGGTTGTCATTTTCCTTTCATTAATTTGTAGTATTTAATGTTCAGTGATCTAAGAGCCATGACATGGATCTCGCTTGATAGACCATCAACCCAAGGGAAAGTATTCTGCTACTAACACAGTACAACAGCTCTCAGTTTGGACCCAGACGCCAGCCCACAGATCCACTGATAATTTGGAATCATTTTTAATAAGTCGTAATTACACAGAGGGTCTGATTGTGCTCTGCAGCCCTTGAAAATGAAATATGTTGCATTGGGGCCTGATGGTAAAGGATATTGCTTGCCGTTCATACATAATTGAGCGATCTTGAATGTCAAACCAGTGGGAGAAAATGCAACAGAAGCAACAGAACACCTCACCACAAACTACACAACATCCTCTCCAATCTGAGCCAACCAGCAGAGAGAAACATGTGTTATGTGGTGTACCAAAGTGCCCGAAGGAGGTGTACATTGACAGGTTTTGTATTCAAGAGTGCTTTCCTAAACTGCGACTCGACTCGACTTGAAGTAACTATTTTTTACTTTCCCTAGTCCCTATGAACATGTTTTGAAGAATTGTTGTGGTATTGGATACAACCGGGCCACCTTGCCAGGACCAGGCCTTGTCCGAACGTGTATTCCCATTGAAATGGAATGTGCAAGTTCATTATCCTGTAATTTGCTGTGACTTCGCTGCTGTAAGCTGGAAAGGATTTTTTTGCCCTCAAATTAAAAGAGCAGCTCGGGTGATGAGCGATGTAAATTTGATCCTCTTCTTTCTGTCTGTCTGCCTGCCTGCCTGCCTGTCTGTCTGCCTGTCTGTCTCTCTCCGATAGCCCCACAGTGGGAGGGTGGAGGTCTGGCAGGAGGAAGAGAGTTGTCTGTAAAGAGATAACCTGACTTTGTTAGTAAATGAAATACACTAGAGCGCTGGATGGAGGCTTTTTATTTCCTCTTCCTCTTCCTAGATAAATGACTCGCTGTCTCCTGAGCAAAGAGCCAGCTTTATATTTTTGACGTTTTCGCGTTTAATGTGTTGTATATTTTATATGGCCTATCTTTACGCGCTCCCTTTTTGCATTTTCTTTTAAAGCTCAAATGCAGTTATTGATGCCCTGCCTCTAGTACATTATGCATTATTTGTTAGTAAGTACCATTTTTGCATATTGACGGTAACAAGAAAATGCATGTATGGAAATTCTAATATAAATTGACTTATGTATAGAGGCCCAGATTCTGCCCGCTAAGCTCTTCTGCAAATAATATATAGTTCTTTATATTGCTAATCCTGAGCAGCAGTCTTAAAGACTCCTAGCTAGAGAAAACAGCCTGGACCTTTAGCTTTTAAAGACTTTTATCTTATATTACAGGAATGACAGATTGTGCCTCTTTCTATGCGTTTATGCTTTGTTTCAAAAGGCCCAGGAAGCAGGAGAGAGATGCAAGCGGAGACAAAGGGTGATATTGATAAGGATGGAAAGTGCAGAGGAGTGTACTCCGATGTAATGCAGCTTTATGATGCCCTTTTTCATTTAGCATGAACAGTTTTTATGATTCCATTTCTTGGGTGAACAGGGAAGGAGGAGGACTGTGGGGTTGAAACAGGGACAGAGGACACAGCATCTCAAACACAGGCCTTCTCCACCATCAACGCAAGAAACCCCTCTATGTAAAATGTCCTGACGGTACAACCTGGTTGATGAGCAGCTACACAAGTACATTTATGAAATTTGTGTCAAAGCATAAAATTAAATACACATTAACCAAGAATTTACCCCATTTGCTTTTTCACTTTGAGGAATATTTTCCTAGCAAATTTCTTATTTGTTTATTCTGTTTTTCTTTCTAACAAACCGGATCTCTTTAATACATCTTAATAGGTCATAATGGCATATAGGTAATACACACAGGGTATAGGGTATAGCAGTATGTGATTCCATTATAGATGACATCCGTGCCCTCTCACTTCAAACACCTTCCTGTTACTACATGCCAAAATACTGAAGGTGTAATCCCAATGTGTTTTTCCTGCTCAGTTCCTCCATTGGTTTCTATAGTAAACTGGGGCGGATCTCACTGAAACTGCTTCTTTTACATTTTGAAAGGAGTGAAAGGAGCCTAATTTGTTTCTTCAATCTATATGTCAAAAAGATGCAAAGAAGGTGCAATCCCGGTGCATTTTCCCTGTTCAATTTCTCCGTTGGCTTCCACAGTAAACCGGGGAGGAAACTGAAACTGCATCCTTTACATTTTCACATACAGTGACAGGAAGGTGATGATTTATTTTTTTGAATCCTCACAGCCTCCACTCAGATATCATCCATAACTACACTCCGTATCCCATGCTTCCTGTACTTGATTATTTTGATGGACTGTCTCGGCCCTGCATACACATATCTCATAAAGAAGTGTTGGAGGCACACGGTCTTGGAAAATAAAGGTTAAACAAGTTTGAAAGGAAAATATTGTTCAAAACCTTGAACAGAACCTAGATTAAATGTTTTACAGCGTGGCAAGAAAATGGACTAAGCTAAATTTCTGTTTAAAAACGATACAATTTTCTATTTCTACTGACACTTGCAGCCACAAGTGACCTGGCATGGCACCTTGGCGATAGGGTTAATGTCTTGTGTATGTTTTTGAGCACATTATGCTGTCAAAGTCAAAATGGACAGGGGTGCATGGCTTTTTGTGGGCTTCCTTCCTCTAACTAAGTGTTCATAATGCAGATTATTTTGTCTTTTCATGTAGGGTTAGTAGTCGGAGGGCCTGTGAGCATCACGGCACCATGGGTAGTGATGCTCTAGATGATTATAGGTTATAGATATGCTTTTGTATCCTTCTATCAGCAAAGTGTTGTGAAACTTTAAACCAACCTGGATTCACAAAGTGGTGAGGTTTTTGTCGCGCTGACCTATAACACGGACACACAATGTGCCTCGGGAACAATCCCGGTCCTTTCCATGACTTTACGCTGACTAATGCGCTCTAGTGCATCTACATCCACCTCACCCACTGGCATTGAGCTGAAGCAGAACAACTGATATGTTTCTCAATAAGGTTAATAAGGTAATTGTAATTGATTTGTGCTTTTTGTGAGTGGGGGTGGGGAAACGATGCTAATATCTAGATGCACTTGGCATCTGATAAACTCATATAAATCCTTTAACCCTGCATGTGAGTGGATCACAACTTTGAGAAACATATCTGTAAAACATATTAGAGGAATGCTCTGGATGGATGACTTCCTTGATCCACGCGTACTTATCTCTGCTCTGTGATCCCAATACCGATACTAGCGTTTAAAACGTCCTCTTCTCAGGAACAGGGCATCAGTTCTCTGTCTCTCAATAAGGTTTTGTGGCTTTATTCTCTGTGTCTTGGGCACATAAAGGCTTTATAAGGGTGCTTACAGACAGACTCCGGCAGAATCTGGCTTTTTGAATCTGTTTAAATGATTTTAAAGGCAGAGTTGAGGGCTATGATTCCCTGATTTATTGCTTCCCCCATCTTACTTCAGATTGATGCTTTTGCTTTTCCGTGCCTTCCTGCTTTTATGGCATCATCTTGTGTCCAAAGATGTGGCTTCTCCAATAAAGAGCCTTTTAACTTTGCTTGTGTTTCTATAAACAAAGGATGAAAACGTGTTTTAAAACCATACGTAAATTCATTATATTTTTAGAGCATTCCCAGATATTTATACAGTGTGTGAAGCAGCGTGGTATGAATGGAACATTTCACTCTTCATGTGTTCATAAAACGATATAATATAACAAGAAACTCTAAACAGATACTTTATCACTGGTAATTTATGTGTCCTTCTCCTTGAGGCTTTCAACAAGGGACAGCCAATCACGTTATTTTACGCTACTGTATTAAGACTCATGCCAACAAGAAAGATTTTTCCGAACCACACTATCCCCATGTCATAAGTGTCGCATTGCGTTGTTGTCTAAACAAAGACGTGGCCTGGAAACAAGAAAGAGTTAGGGGGACAGGTTAGCCACAGCGAAAGACATCCATTTTAATTAAATGTTACACAGTCCAACTCCCGGGCCTTAATACAAGTCGGCTTACTGCAAAGATCTCATTTAGGACAAACAAGATGACTGCATCTTTCTCTTAACTATCACCCACGGTCGAGGAGCGCCCTGTGATACGGGGCTGTAAAATGACTGATGTTTGTAAAAAGCGACATTTCTGCCCAGTAAGCACTTCTACAGGGACGCTCTCCAGTTTTTATGTGCGGGTTCATAAACTCCCAGCCTAATGCACCCTGACACTCTGTTTTGATATCATTACAGCATTATACTCGTCCTTTTTTGAGTGAAAAAACGCCAGTACTTAGAAAGTCGAAATTCATAAATAAATTTATGTCAAACTGCACTTAATATTGATTTTGTTAGTGTACAGATTCAATAATAAGGTACCGAGTGCATGAATATTTAAATATAATCTTCATTTCTGCATCTCCTAATGGCCTCTTCTCCTCTACACTCAATTTAAACACAATTTGGAAACTATAATGTATTGAAAATGACTGGAATTCAGCAATAAATCATTGCAGGGATACTCTGGGCTTCTTATAAGATAGTCCAATATTAGTCCCCGGGGGGAACCGCACAATTAGATTTCTGTTTTTAAACTTCCCAATTATTATCCCAACTATCATTTCACCAGAAAGTGTTGTCTCCTTTTTCAAAATTTCCCTGCAGAGATGGACGGAAAGCCTAAATGGACTGCACAACAAAGAGGCTAACCAAAGATGTCAAATGTCAAATTACAGGCAGTAAACTATGATCTCAGCAGACCAGCAATGTTACTTTGTTTTCACTGTTTTCTGGAAACTCAACAACCTACATAAAGTCAGTTATTGTTAACAGCTAATGGATAAAGGTCGAAGAATAAGAGTGATGCGTAGTGGAAGGCAGCAGTCCAGGCTAGCGTAAATGAATGAACAAAACCCTCTAATAGGCGTGTGGAGCCACAGCGTGCGATCCATATGATGGTTATCAATAATTCATCCTCGGCTTTGGCCTTTTGGGAGACATTAAGGTAATATGAAGAGCAGTCAGTCCAAATGGTTTGCAAATCCTTTTTAAAACAGGATACACGGTATCATTTACCTGATTTCTGTACAAGTAGCAACTTTATTGTGAGGCTAAGTGGTTTAGATAAGCACAATCAAAGACACTTGATGACAACATATTGTATGGCGAACGATTCGAGTGCGATAACGATATCAAACCAGAGAGCGTGTTTACTGAAGGTGGTTTTCCTCTGACAAAACAGAACATGTGCAGCAGCAAACACAATAGAATTCAATGGGCAGTTGAAGCTGACAGCCACCTCTGGCCTGTGATCAGTCCCCTTTCAAACCTGGGACAAACCGCAGCTCATGCGGGCTTCACACCCTCTTCCATATTGACAGCTGATAATGGTTTGTTGTTGGAACTTCCTCTGTAAACACCACGACCCCAGCCCATGTGGTTCTTGTTCCTCGATCACAGTTTGTTGTCTCGACTCGCCTTCAGAAAAAGCCCTGCTTCAGCATTAATAACTCGCTTTTACATTTTTACTCATCCCAGCGTCATACGGGCGTATGGATTTGCTTGTTTCACACACACAAATAGATGCCATTTGATAAAAGTTGATATAATATGATATGATAAAAAGCCATTAATAGCATTTCTGGATCTCACCTACTATCTCCTTCATATGGATGGAGTGAATATACAGTACAGTAGACTTAGGCCAGCACGAGTCCTCGGCTCAGTGATTAGTCCTCACCATATTATGTAAAGGTGGCCTGGCAGTGGCAGCTAATGGCCTCCCTGTCTCTATAAGTTATGGATGTAGCCTTTTGTGCTGCAGGGTCGCACATAAAGGCCCCTCTCTTTAATTCACAGTCACCCACGGTCAGGCTAAATGGCTGACGGTGGAATTGGAGGCCCCCGTTTATTCCAGTACACATACACTTTGTTCCAAAAATGGCTATTGACATTGACTAAAGAGCTCGAGCTGCTTTTCTGGGGTGTTTTCACAAGGTTAAATATCTCAATGAATGTAAAACATTATTTGCTCATGTACTATGAATAATATCTCCCTTTTGGAGATTCATAGACAACATTTCCTGAAAATATATTTCAGAATTTGCTGTACAGGATACATGTAAGGCTTGATGATGTACAATATGCTCCTATGAAAACTGACAGCTAAAGCGCCTTTTACAACAGTCTTTGCACTACCGGTATTTAAGCTTGTTTTCATTCAACGAATGGACATTAAACTTTATGATTACTTGTGTAAATTATAGGAAGATTTAAACGATACCCCAATATACTAAAGGTGTGTGCTTGTGCTGTGAAATGTTATTGCTGGAGTATTCCTTGAAGAGATTTTCCCATAAAATGAAAAATATACTAATGAAAATACTTGAATGTGGACAATTCAGTATAAATTCCCCATGCAGTATGGTGCAACATGTATAGCTGGCAACAGTGGTCAGTAACAGTAACAGTTTCATAACATAAAAGCTTGGCTTGGATGCCTTTCGTGTTAATTGTGTCTGTGCTCCTGCAAAGTGCCTCAAAACAAAGACGCCTGGCTTGTTTTTGCAGCCTAACACTGATTACAAATGTTGCAGGATCTTGATCTCTGCATTTCTGAGCAGCACTTCATTTTTTCTTTCAGCAGATAATTAAAAATTGATCATTCTTTGCAATAGCCTCATTTCTGTCAGTTTTCATATTTTAATCCTGTTTTAAGGAAAACACGATACATTAATCAAATATGACAGAACATACTCTTAATGTAATCATGCAAGGGAATATGAATTGCAAATGCCTAACCAAACCGCCCCCCCCCACACCCCAAATGTACTTCCATTAATGTTACAAAATAAAATAATCATGACCATTTTAAATAGAAATCAACTACATGGGATGCAGTGGAATATTTTAGAGTTGGGTTTGCGCGAAATGGCTAAATGCAGAGGCTTTACATCAAAAGCAAGCAGCGTAATGCTGTGAACAAGCACTGGCGCCTTGGGACAGCGACTCAAGACAAATGCGAGACGACGCACGCTTCGCCAGGCCCCATTTCCTCACTGATCGAGATGGAACACAAGTTTTCTGTGTCAAGAACAAAGATTCTTCTTAGCTGAGATGATTCTTGATTAATGGTACATCATCACTTCCTCGACAGGTTGAGCCTGGTCGCCCGCTGCAGAGATTTCCCCACCAAACTCTCTCTCCACTCAGACTGGAAAGGATGAAATGAACATACAAGAGACATGACATAAGGGATAAAAAGAGCAGGGCCGTTACTACAATAACAACTGGTAACTGGACGTAACTGTTTTGTTGGTAGAATTGATACATTGATGACATCCACGGTGCATTTCATATAATTCATTATAAATCACTGGGCTCCACTTTAGATCTATACCGGCTTGCATTTATGGACTTAACTATCTCTTCTGTATTGTCAGCAGTCAAAAGTTTTCCTTAAAGAGATTGGGACTGAGCATTCCAGAGACGTTCGCTTGAAATGGAGAGGCACCTTTCAAAACAAGTCAATACCCAGCACAGAGGAAAGGGGTCCTAATTAGATTCATTTGCCTCTTGGATCAATGTTTTCCTAGGGATGTGAGTTATAAAGTCAGAGTGGAGCATAAATAATCAAAACCAAATAAAGATGGGTGTTTGGAGAAATATGGCTGAAAGTGCTCATAAAATCTCAGCTCAGCGTGCACAAGCAGAATTAATATTTAAAGATGGGAAGGAAAGAAAATAGCTCAGGTGGAAAAAAAAAAGGCAGTTTCTAAAAAGGTCTGACCTTGGCCAGTGGAGTAGTGGAATCCTTTAGAGGGTACCTTGGCCATACTTAGTGAAAAGTAGATAATTTGTTAATGTCACGCACTTGTTGGAAATGGCAGATAAATGGATTTCAGCCATTATTTGCCAGCCTAAGTGAAGTGAAGGAGGAAGCGTTGCGGAGAGGACAAACCCAGTTATGACTGATAAGTGTCTAAAAGCTAATGAAGGCTGGCTAGGCCAAGGTCAATGGCTGCTAGTGAGATGCTATGTGCTGCTCCGTTGTCCTGCCGCTTAAATATAGAGGAAATATACATTGAGCTTTTAACACCTTGAAACATAGGAGAGACTGGTATATGAAATATGGGCATGTAATGGCTTTTTAATGACGGCCTCCCAGCCCCCTATTCTGGCCTGAGATTGGAAATCGGAGGTGAACCTTGATATCACTGCACTAAGTGCTTGTAATGCACCGTAACTTCTGGCCATCCTGTTGAGTGAGACAGTTCAGGCCAGGAGATAAATGCCACTGTACTGGACAGGGCCTCTGCCAGTGGGAGGACACTGCACTCCCTGTGATCCCAATGAGAGTTATACTTCAACAACAGTGCACAACAATCACAAGGCCTAGTTTGTGATGTAAGGGGAGGTGAAATTATATTTGACATTCACGTTGGTCGGCACCTTTAAAACATTAGACAGAAAAACCCTCAATTCATTCTGTCTTGTTTACAGTGGCTCCTCGAGCCCCGTGCATCAGAATGGAGAGAGTGGTGGAAGTTAACTGTTTTAAATGGTCCTACAACAATTTTGGTAAGCTGACCCTTGGCTGGACTCTCAATTTTGACTCCCATAATACAATCGGCTGAGTGAATAATTACAAAATAATAACACCAGTGCAACATCATCTTGGCTCCATCCAGTGAAGTGGCTTCCCTTCCGCCGCTTGTGTGCTTAATGTCCTCTAAAGACCCATATTACACCCCAATTAGATGGCACTCTTGTTTCCTTACATCAAGGGCTTGACTCTACTGGCTTGTCACCCTCCCTTGGCCTAATCAATTTCATTACTCCAGTTACAGCCCCAGCCCCGGGAAAGCTGTGCCCTTAAACTTCAGCTCCTGCTTCAATCGATCAATAGCCCACGTCCCTGCCAAGGTTCCATTTAAAGTTCATTTATTTCAAGCCATCATATAAAACAAGACAGAGCATCGATGCAGCCCCACTTTGTTTTATTTGACTGAGGATTTCCACCATGACACTCAAATCCACTCTGGTCTACTCCCAAAGCTGTTCTGGGAACAGGCGCTAGGTAGGATCGCAGCACTGTAGAGCATTTACTCACTGATTTCCAGCCCTGAGCGCGGGAGTCTCGTGTGCACCTCAACTCTAATGCGCGTCTTTATCTAGACATACAAAAAGACATGCCGCATCCATTGTACTGTAATACAGACAAGAGGAATGGGAACAAGTGATGGAAGTTAAGATTCAATTAGATATTTTATTACTCCTCTTACTAATGATGGCATTCCACACGTTTCTCTGTAAGCGAAAACATGTAAAGCACGTTCAAAAATTGTGTTTTTTCTCCTGTTGGAACCAAAACAATTGAACGCTACGTTTTTTGTTGCCTCAGGTTATAAACGATGAACAACATAAACAAACTCTTGAAAGTGTTCTTGAGTCTACATGACGCGTCCCACACACACACACACACACACACACACACAAAATTCACAGAAATCCGTGCACCCCCCTGTGAGCTTCCTTCACGGGTCCCCATGGATCCTATGAGTGTAACATCCTGTACATTCGCCAGTTAATTAATTTCAATGATTAATGGAATATAGCTGGGTCTGTCTCCTCCATTACATACTTTATTTGTGAAGTCTATAGAGATGCCAAGCTTTGGTGCGCAATTATATACAGAATTAAGATCCTTAAATATTCATAAGGGTTATATAGAAGATGATCGTGATTGTGAAAGCCTGCATCTTCAGTCCTTCATTAACCAGACAACTTCATTATCATTCACAGCTTGACAAATCAGCGGCACGGTTTTAGAAATCTAATGATGATAATGTGCTTTGGATATTGTGAATGAGGTCCCAATTTACATGAAAGTGGCCCCCAACATTGATTGAAGTGGTCTGTTTTACCTATATTGCTACTTGGGATGTGATGGGATCTGCTACTGTACATCGCAGCCTACAGTAGGAAGAGCCAATCTGTATAGGCCATACTGTCGTTTTTTTGGAAATCAGCTTTTCAAACGAGCAACCCGACAAGTTGTTTATTTGTCAGTGACTCACGATACACGACTTGGTCTCAGGACAAAACTCAAGTGACTCTCCGGAGTTTGCTGATTTGTGCTTCCGGTGAGTCAAGGCTGACTGTTCGACTCCAGCGCTCCAGCCGTTGCCTCATCCCTGCCACATGACTGTTGAATCACATCCTGTCAGTGGAGGTTCTTGTGTTCACATAGTTTTTTTCATTAATGACAACTGTCTCTAAATATCAAACAACCTGAATGGCACTGACTCTGCCTTGCTGTGTCATTTCACCTCAGCAGAATAAACCTCCGTGTTACTATCTCAAAACTTCGCAGCCCGGCGCTACTGCGTGGTGTTTCAAAACACTACTTTTGATGGGGTATCCTTAATTCAGTAGCAGGTTTGGGTTTAAAGCGC
>CABFOQ010001299.1:0-13357 GCA_900660455.1 Gephyroberyx darwinii | reverse complement strand
TGCTACAGCATTAGTGTTTAAAATTGAGGGAGACAGAGGAAGAATCACGGGAAAAAAAAGAAGTAAAGAATCTTTGCGTGGATCAAAGACAGGCTTTCAAGCACACCAAACAAATCCGGAGTAAACAACGCAGTTGCTGACTGTATTACACTACACAGGTGCCGCACACCAAAGGGCCCACGTGCTGAGCGCCTGTTTGGGGGGAACAGCGCAAAAATGGGCTACATCTGGCAGCTAAACAAGAGAGGAGAGAGATGGAGAGAAAGATAGAGAGATAAGAGAAAGAGAGAGGGGATCAGGGAAAAGTAGAAGAAAGAGAAAACACTGTCGAATGAGCGACGTTCATCTCCCATTCATCCCTTCCCTTCTACCCCCCCACACTATAACTGACTCAAATGTCTCTCTTCCTGCCTTCATTAATTTCTAATCCAGGACGAGACATATTGAAGGATACCCAGATTAAACAGCGCAGTCAGACAGTCACATGTGACAAATAGGGCAGATTAAAAGACTGAGTGCAGGTATTAATAACCATAATAACACAAGCCCTCCCCCATCCCCGTCGAAAAAGAACAAGGGATAAACAGGAAGGGAGTTGTAGCGGAAATCTTCTGTTAAAGAGACAAATAAGCACATCTATCCATCTCTGTCAGGGATGTGGCTTTTTTTTTTTTTAAATAAATGAGTGTGACAAGCACTGCGCCAGCAAAGGTTTTGGGTTGTTTTTTTTGAGGGCGAGTGCATTATTGGAAAGGCTCACAATGCGTGAGAAGATGGATGAGGCAGTAGGAGAAAAGGCCTCCAATGATATCGTAGCAAAAGTACTTACAGAGCATTACACATATTCTGTTAAGGCATGTTTTGTAAAAGAACCCTGGAGTTTGAATGGCCAACACTTAAGTAACAGAAGCGCACATTAATGCACAAAGGGAAGGGAAATGAAATCCAGCCTTGGCAGTGAGCTACCTTTTACTGAGCAAGAAAGGAACCACAGTGGATTCAGGTTACCGTCCATTCTACAGTGCTGTGGAGGGAATAGTGCTGATGATGATACAGCATCAAGGTTTCCAAGAGTACACTATACGCTACGGAACTACACTTTCTGTACCGAGGGTATGCACACGCTAACCACTAGCACGCGGTTGCCCTTGACAAATGAAAGCAGCCAGTGAAGAAAAAAAGTGCCGAAGAAAAGATTTTCTTACATATAACCGATTTATTAAAATCACATCAATTTCTATTAACCGTACCGAGAGAGATAGCTACTGTCTGCACAACCTTGATCAAGGGAGAGACCTCGCTGGACTCTTTAGAGAACAGGCCACATACACCAGAGCAGAAAGAACTGCATATCCACAACTCAACTCCACCAGACAAAAACTACTTTTATTATTGCAGGAAATCACATTATGACACTAGAGACAGCATCTGCTCCGTAGGTGTGCTTTCAATGGATGTCCATGCTGGGCCACTGAGTGGTGTTGTAAAATCCATTGTGGTCCGCTGAACAGTCCCTTGAGCTGGCTGAAAACATCACAGCAGGTCTGAGGCGCTCAAAGACAAACATTTTCCTTAGCTGTGTGACCACAAATTAAGATCTCTCCCCACCCCTCCAAAATCTCTCATCATCCCTCCCTGGATTGCCTCCACCTCGCTGAACTGGTAGCAGTGTGCACAACACCTCCCAAAGGACCGTATGGAGGGTGGGAGTGTCGTTCTCTACGACTCGTCTTCATCCAACAGCGTCCCTTCCATTTCTCACTCGCTGGCATGTATCTACATTTCCATCCATCTTATTTAAACCCTGGTTCCCAGTTATCTGTGGAAACTTCATCAGTTACCTGAAGGTTTGTTGTTTCTTGTTGGGCAACCAATGGAGCAAAAATATTGAGCTTGAAAACAATAAAGCTACTATGAAAAATAATGAAAGATGCCTTCTCAAATAATAGACTAGTCCTCTAATGTGGCAGGTACTTCACCATCACCTTCATCACGATTTTTGTTATTACATGAAAATTTGTACAATCTCCTAGTAAATCGGTGATATTGTCTGGTCAAGCTGATATGTTACTCGGTAAGACTCTGACACGTGTTACACATAAGGCATCATTAAAGTTCATAATATCTTTAACTGCACAATAATCTCATCAAGTTGACTATATAGCACCAAGAACAGTACAATTGGGAAAATGTGGGGTATTAGAAAAAGTAGCCTGCCTTTCAAAATTACAGTTGGCCAAAATAAGGAAGGAGGGGAGAGATAATTCCCTGTTAATGCTCCCGACTTGTTGCTCGTTAGAGTGTAAAATATTCCCATCCTGTTTAAATGGCTATTAACAATTTAAATGACCCTGGCGCAGAGGCCTTGCTCTGACTCACTTGCTAAAGATCCACATCCCCAAAGGTCTATTTAACAAGCCCATTACTCCATTACATTATACTCACACCAGCACCAGAGAGCCTCCATTTAACTCATTCCTCTAATGTAACTGTAGATACGAATTAGTGTAGAAAAGTTGGAGGCATAAATTAGGTAAGAGGGGGAAAATAATGTCTGGATTTGGAATTCTTTCCCACACTGTTTGCATGTATGTAGTCATGTAACCTGTAAAGCCCTTGATGGTATTCAAGATGAGAATGAACAAGCAATACAAAGCGGACCAAACAGAGTGGGAGAAACTACGACCTTGCCTTCCTGCACTTGACCATGCTCTTAGTTTTCCGTTTTATTAAATAAAGAGCATAAGGGACAACTCTCTTTGTCATTCTTTGTTTGTTTTTTTTTTTTTACTAGGTAACTTGCAATAATGGTGATATGAGATTTTTTTCATTTTTATCAGGCACTGAAGAAGAAGAAGTCTCAACTATGCGCCTACAAATGTATATAAAATGCGAATGCCATGACCTGCCCATGTCAGCTCAGCCTAGCTCAGGACAGCACGGCATAGATGGCCAAACAATTCCAGAGGCACCCTGTCCTCCACAGCCCTCAACTTTCTCCAGTCCATGGACACATATAATTGGACACATCATCAATTTTACAGGAGCTGTTTCAGAGCAGTTCCACAGTGGGATGTCTGGGGCCTCTGTCTCTCTCCGTCTCTGTTGCATTTTTTTTCTTTAGCCTTGCTCCCTCTGTCCCTAGAGCTGAAAGGGTACAAGACACGACACTGGTGCGCTCTGAGGCTCAGCACAGCTCCTTTTCATTAAGCGGTTGAGACCACTTTTTGAAGGTTACCACACACACTTATATCCGGACACAATCCACACAAACAAACGGGGGATGGCGGCCCGCGGGAGGGTTAGGGTAAGGTGCAGCCTAATCAACAAGCCGTACCCTCACTCTGATTCTCGCTCTCTTTGTCTTTCCATCTCTGTCTGTCTCACACACACACACACACACACACACACCCACATACACACACGAAAGAACGCAGTGCCACAGTCAACTTATATGCCTAGGACTCCCAGGTGAACAAAGTTACCTGTCTTTGTACACTTCCTGAGAAGCTTTTCTGAGGACTTCTCAAGTCTACACCTGCCTAGTGACACACTTTCATCACCTCCATCAAAGTTGTACCCACACTGGGATGTATTTGTAACGCTGAGCCCACAGGCCATGAGGCTAGCACCTTAGCTACTCAGAGCTATAGCTCAAAATAAAGAGGTGCCAACTGCTAGGTCGTGGGGGGGCATGTAGTGTCTGGGGGCTCAGCAATGTTATGACAACTTACTCATAACAATAACATATCCCCTGTTGCATGTTCATCAGAAACCGTTAGAGTCTTTGATAATAAAGGATTTATTTCCACATATTTTTCTAAATCCTGTTTTTTGTTGGACTGTTCACAAACAGTGCACTGGCAGCTGTGGATCTTCACCGTATAGGTAGTGGTGGGATGGTAAACTTTCAGACTAAGTGGGGCTCTGGCCCTCTCTTGCAAGAGTGTAATCACTTAAAAGGGGGGAAACAAGGAATATTCTTGGCAGGGAGTACAGGGGCCAACCCAGTCCATCCTGGCTTAGCCCATCTTCCCCTTGCATGTGTATGAGTGGTGGTGGGCAGTCAGGGTGGATTTCTGGGTCCTTTCTTCACTCCGCCAGGCTCTGTTTTATTCATCGCCTGCGCCCTGACCCCACAGAGCTCCTGTTCTGACAAATCACTTCTGATTAAGACAGATCTCTGTTAGTCAGCCACTCAACTTGGCCTATTCATCATTCTGCAGAAAATATCCCTCTCTCCTCCCCCGTCCCTCCTCCTCCTGGCTCGTTTGCCTGTCCGTCAGACCGGAGCAAGGCGCAAAGGAAATTTCCGCTGCTGTTTTAAATGGCTGATTATGGACAATTGGTGGATGGAGAGATGTAAGAGCGTCTTATGGGTGATAAGACGCAAGTTTAATGGGTATAAATGACCGGGCCTGAAAGAGACCAGCTGGTAATAGAACCATTTGTTTAAAGCAGAATCAGGGCGGAGAGAATTGAAAGCTGCTTTTTCCTTCTATTTCTACTCCCCCTCCTCTTTTCCCTTCACCTCAGCCTCAAAGCTCAAATACTCTGCTCCCCAGATTGACATTTTTTTTTTTAAACAGCAAGGTCCCTTTCACTCGCTTTGAATGAGAATAGATGAAGATTGGAAGCAAGAAGCTTGTTTTACATTTATGAAATTACCCATACATGCATGTCCCTGTAGACAAAGCTCCAGTTACTTTGAGCCGGTCACTCAGAGGATTCCATAAATATCCACTGGCCACCAACACCATAAACAGAAAGCTTACTGTACTACTACCAATATGGTCAGATATACAACATTCAAATGCAAAGTCCTGCTATAATAAACTACAGCAAACTCCTTACTCTGCTCCAAAGCACGTAAGAAACCACAAAGCTATTGTGTTACAATTTCTAACACTGCAGATTAAATTAACCTGAACGACAACCCTACCGGTGGCAAAGGGGTGAGGAGAAGGAGGGGGTGAGTGGGGAGAAAGGGTTCCCGCCAGCAAATTGCCTGGACTTAATCAACCAGCCTTACTGAACCATCCAAATGAAAACTAATGGACTTTGGGTGCTTGCTGTGATTGCCCCACACGCAACAATGTGTGGGCAGGAACGCCGCTTCCCAAAGTCTTCAATTAAAAAACAAGGAATTGCCACAGACGGCTGGTCAGCCTATATGTCTATTCTAAGTGTATCCCCACCGGTCAATGGTGAGGTTCAAACAGAGCTGACAGATTAATTCCATTTCCACTGCTGGGGAAATTATTTTTATGTGTTGATGAAACTTGGTCAAAAGCGTAAAAAATGTATGAAGTATAGAATTAAAAGTCATATCTGAATGAACTAAAGAGCGTATATATTATTCATAGCGCTGACATCCATGTCACACAATTGTACAGGCCACATTACAAAAAACACTAGTACATGAAACATTTTCAAACCACTAAAGCCATAAAAGTTGGATTGCTTTAGTCTGTAACTTAAAGAAACAAGAAAATAAGTTTTATTTATTATCAGCTGAGTAGCGGAGAAGTCAGGTGATGAGACCAAAGGCTCATCTTGAGAGGAAAAACAAAACTATTCTAACACTGACTAAAATCTGACCTATATTAACAACGTTTAACAACGACGCAGAAATCTTAGTGCATGCCTTTGTATCGTTGAAACTTGATTATTGCAACGTCCTGTTCTCCGGTTTACCTATTGCGTGCATTAAAAATCTCCAGCTTGGACTGTCTGTCTTGTCTTGTTGCCAGAATCCTGACCGAAACAAGAAAATTTGACCACATGGAGTTTGCTTGCACTATGCTCAGGTTCCTGCCGATGGGAATTTAGTGCATTATGCCGTCTATATGCTACTGTCCACTCATGCTGGTCCTGTCTGTTCGTGTGAGTGAATGAGTCGGTCTGCATGTGTATGGGTGTGTCTCCAATCTATTTCCAGGCTGTGGCTGGGAAGGGTTGGTGTCCTCGTGGTCCCCCACTCTTAAGACGATGCTGACCGAGCTGCACACCACATCTGGATGTTTCACCCAAACGTCCTTATTGTGTTTAGTTTATTCTGTGTTGTTTATGTCCTTTGTTTGCCCACTCTCGGTTCCCATTGCCCACCTGATCGTCCTGGTAGGGGGATCCCTCTCTGAGTAGCCCCTGCCAAGGTTTCTTCCATTTTTTCCCTTGTTTTCCCTTTCCTTGTCCTCTGCAAGGGTCCAAGGTTGGGGCTGTCATGTCCTGTCATAATTATCATTTTCATAATGTTTGCCTAGTGAAGCCCTTTGAGACTGTAAATGTGTTTAAGGGCTATACAAATAAGCTTGACTTGACTTACCAATATTGCCAAGACTAGAGAGAGGTATGCCTAGGAGAAAACAACATGTCAGTTGGTCCTAATCACACACAACATCTGATTTAACAACCTCAGGCGCAACTCGCTGAGGAGGAAAAGTTCGCCAGTTTGTCGGAAACGGACTCAAGGAGAGATACATGGAGGAGGAGGGAGGAAGAGAGATAAAACTTGACGTTCCTCTGATTCTTTTTCAACAGTTTAGGAGCGTTAATCATCGCATTACTCTTGATTAAAGGCTTTTACGTCTCTAATCAAAAAGTTGACAGGCAGATCAAAGAGAGAAACGCAAATTTCTTGCCTTTTAATTATCTGTACAACACCACACCTCAGGCAGCTCCCTGCCTATCTCCTCAAACTCAGCAAAAGACTGCGAAAGGAGATCTAACACTCTATAACAGTTCATTATCCAATAAAAATCAGAGATGGGGAGAGAAAATATACACACACACACACGCAGGCACACACACTCACACACAAAGCTTTAAAGCCTGATTAGTGAAGACCTGGGGGAGGCCTGCAGTCCTCTTTATTAGCGTGTCCCAAATTGGAACACCTTAATTATGTTTGTCAAAATCGGACTTGGCATCGCCCTCATTTGCATGTTTTGACAAGGCCTGTTGGGAGTCTCCCTCTATTTTTCTTCATCAGAGCGCTAGGAGTATTTAGCACTTTTCAACACCTACTGATAATAAGTTTTATTGTCTCAAAATGAATGAAATAACTTGCTAATTGCGCTTTGTGCACTCCCCCCACCCAACCCCGTCGTCTGAGAGTTAAAGTTAAAACTGATGCAAACACTGAGTGAACTGCGCACAAAGGAGCCTCCAGACTGTCTTGATCAATGCTTGATCACCACTTCTGTTTTAACTGACGAGGATGTGACGCCTTACTGCAGCCTGACTGATCCTGCACAGCTGTTCTCTGCCAAGTGGTTTGGACGTGAAAAATTCTTCCTACTTTCTGCAAAAATTTGGATCAACGCTTCGGAGGTTCTCGAGAAGTCCTAAATGTTCCTCGGCACATTCAATGCAAGACCAGATTGCGGCCTGACTCATGATCACATTCCAATTGCATATGAGCAACGCAATAGACCACACCTCCCTTCCCCCCATTAACAGCTCGCTAAATGAATCCTTCCTACGTCAATGATATGTAAAACATGCATGGTCGAAAAACAAACAAACAATCTGCAGGGACACAGGACTGTCGGCGGCAATTTAGCATTGGAGGAAAAGGAGGGCATGAAAGCGAGACATCAAACATTAGCCTGAATGGAAGGCACAGGCCATTAGGAGTGGTTGCACTGACAGGATCTGACAGTTGGAAACACTTAAAGATTCTTTTCCTCAAACTTTGAATTCATTAATACTCATGAGCTGAGCTACGGCTCCCAAAACACAGCAAAAAAAAAGGAGAGGGTCGGACAAAGTGTAGAAGCTGGCTGTAGAGTGACAGTGTGCACTGAGCAGGCCAGCTCAGTCTCTTTGGTGAAATAAACATTAAATATCTTGGTACTAATAAATATGTTCATTTGGTCGGTTGTTGAATCAGAGACTATTGCACTGTATTGTGAAATAAAACACAAAGCAAAACCAGAGACATTTCTGCTTCATCTCTTCTCAACAAAATGATGTTGAAACATAAAAGCATAGTTGCTATTTGCGATCACTTTTCCTTTAAGATTCAGGACATTAATTGATGCAAACGACTGATGATTTTCCAAAAGAACAACAGGACTCCCAGAGAGAACATGGCAGAGTTTCCAACTGGAAATAACGTGACACATAACATCAAAACAAACTGAGCTGGTAAGTGTAATGACACATGACAAGACAAATGACAAGACACAAAACGCACAGGATGTCAATATAGTCACAACTAACAGAGAGTGAATGTCTAGGTAACAGCATATTTTAGAGATGACGGTGGTTACACCTCAGCTCAACCCCTAACTAAAAAGGTTTGGCCTACTACTAACCGCCTCATCAAGTGTTCTTGGTATTGTCGTTCTGAAAATTCAGATGGATGGTAAGTGAAATGCTCCTTCTATATTTGGATTACATAGCTTGAGCATTTTATGTCCATATCCGAGCTGCTTCTTTTTTTATTTCTTTTAAACAAGTCACTGCACCCTTGCATACCCAGAGGGTACATCAAATTCTCTTCAGCAAAGTTTAAAAGGTGCTCTGGGAATTTCATCTCATCGAGCAACAGTTGATCTTGTCAGAACACCGTGGCTGCTCTGACATGCAGCATAACAGAAGTTTGTACCATACTTTGGGGTAATACCAACACATTTCCCTGCTCTGGTGAAATGAAAATAATACTGCTATTATAGGGGGGATATGAGGCATAGTGGGGACTCACAAAAGAGAGCCACATCATGCGCCTCATTTAACAGTGACCCAAGCCATAGAACTGAAGGCAGATTATTGTCAGCTGCCAAACACACAACATGGCACTGGGTGAGAGCACGACAAAGCACTTGTGTACAGTATACTGTACACTGTTTGTTTGCACTCACACTTCCATATACAAGACATATCCATTCCCAAGCAAGAGTTTCATGCTTTTTTTTTTTGCTTTTTCTACAATGTAGGCTAAAAACAACTTCATGTCTCAGTTTTAGTACTGAGGTACGCATGGCCTATATAGAGTATTAATGGAGATCAAAGGAAAACAAGTAAAGAACAAGTAAGACTGAAATATATCCAGGTTCACCTGACCATCAGACAAAGAGGAGACAGCACACCTGTTCAAGTCCTGTATTTTTCTGTGAACTGACATAAGCGTGATCTAACACTGTGTATCACTGGTAGGGTGTCGAGGTGTCTCCTGCTCCTCAGCATTAACTAAAACAGCTCTGAGTGACTTGTCTGCCACCATCTTCCACACTAATGAAGCATATCTAACTTTTAAGACATGGCAGAACTAATTGAATCTTCCTTCTGAGGCCTTAGCGGCATCAAATTAATAATTCATAAAGGACATGATATTATAACTCAATTGTCAACTCAGTGGCTAGCCCTTTTTTAAACCCCCCCCAACCCTCCCCGCTGTCGCTCTCTTTTGTCTTGGGCTCCTGTTCTTTTACAGCGAGTCCTTCGCTTTTAATCTATAACTGAGCACTACACATTGTCATTGTAGCTGCTGAACAAAATAATTTGCTTTTTTGTTTTTTGAAGTTTGCCGATGGAGGTGGCAGTGGGGTGGGGTGGGGGAAGTTTCTGCGATTGGCATGGCTCCCTGTGGGTTTGTGAGGTGTGCTGACGGGGCCAGCTCCACCAAAGAAAAAAAGAAAGCCACAGAGAGAGAGAGAGAGAAGGCATCATGTCTGTAATAACACAACCTAAGATACCTTTTCTTTTCCCCTCATGAATAATGTATGCCATGTGGCAAAGCCCACCTTGCCTTAATGTTGTTTAGACGGATTGGTCACCAGGAGGTGGGACAACTTCCATTTTACACACAGTGGTTCTTCAAGCTGGGTGTCATTTTCTCTTCAGGGGCAGGATGGTGGTATGTGACCCTGTCATGACTGACAGAAACAGCAGTGGCCAGGCATGGTTACAACACCCCTACAGTGAGAAGCTCATCTCTACCAACTCTGAAGGCTACTAGCATAGAAAGGATCCAAATATGCTGATTCCTCATATCAGTATGTGGAGCCTCAGCATGTGGTCAACATAGTCAGGCTACCAAAAGAAAAAAAATAAATCAGCTCTCCCAAACCAATACATTTAATGTCAACTTGATAGAGTATCCATGTGTAATTGTAGTACCTATGCACAAAGAGCCAAAAGATCAATCAAAGCCACAAACACTTGTGAGTGTATATGTGCATGCACACACACACGCACACACACACACCAAACATGAGAGTGTGTGTGAACAGCTGTGCAGTGGGTGAGAACAGAAGACATGTTGTTAGCGATACTGGGCTGGATGGACTAAAAGCAAGTAGCCTCACAGCGACAGCCACAGAGGGGAGGCCATGGGCTGTCCCAAGGCCACCATGAAACAAGCCTGTGTCTGTTGCCATGCAGCAGAAAACAATGGCAGGGAACGCTGTTGAACTGGGCTATTTAATCTGAACTGTAAACCAAGGGGCTAAAATGTCTTTTTTGTCTAGGCCAGCAGGTGGCACTAACCACAGTTGGTCACCAAGCCTGAGCAGTTGTTTTGTCTCCTGGTATGTTAAGCAAGTTGTGAAGATGACACTGAGGCCTGTGATTACAGCGGCACTGAAGTGCAAAACAAACGAATCAGAAGAACACAGCAGCAAGTCAGAAACCACAAAAGCCAATCAGAAACCACAACAAGCCAGAAAACAACACACATTAAATTGACTCAAACCGGAAAGGTTAGGTACTTATTGAACAATGAATCCTCGTCTCTGATTGGACAAACAGTCTGTTGGTCTGGGTGAACAGGGAAACCCACAATACACCAAAGCACCCACTGCAAAACCCTGGCCGCAAGGTTACTATTAACAGCTTACCACAATAAGGGCAACACATATTCTGGTTGTCTTTCCCTGGTTTCTTTGTGAGGTTCTAGTATTGTTGGCATTTTGTTTGCCCTTGCTGTACTGCTTTGCTTTGGAATTAAATATAGGACCAATTTCACATTTGAAAAAACCCATAGACCACAGATCAGAATATGGTCTGCATGACTGGACTCATTTCTCAATGGAGGAATAGCACACCAACAAAAACACATAAAATACTAAAGACCTGAATTTAACTCAACTGTATTCAAGAGCATTTAAGGCCTTGAGTTTAGATAATAGGATTTATTTATATTATATGAATGTGTTTTGAGATGTGAAATGATTAAATAGTTCAGAGCATTTAAGTCATTTTATGTGTGATGAGAAAAAAGTGAGTTTATTTTCTGCAACGGAGTTGCAATGCTACTCGCAGAGTTTGACTGTAAAGAATATTCCCTGATGACACATCTATAACAGCACTACTGATTGATCATATCAAATGACATGCTGTGAGTCAGCTAGCCACTTGGCTGGCTAGATGGTTCAGCACTAATTATAAATATTTACTTCTGAGGTAAATGGCAGCAGCCACCACAAGGCCCACCATGTCTTTCTTCAGCTTCAACCATTACTAGTCTTGATAAGTTTGGTAGATTTATTGATTTATCCATGAGAGTTTTGGAAAGAATAGTATTTGTAATATTGGGCTCTGGTATAATATAATAATGCATATTTTGCATTATATAAATATGCTTCAAATACAGCAAATAAAAGTCAATAAAGCAATCAGCACAAAATCGTATTTTAGCATGAATGCTGCACACTTGATGCAACATTCTAAATTGTGAACATGACATTCAGTACAAGGCAGATTAAATATGATACCTTCATATTCCACACAGGGCCCAAGATCCAGCACAGTAATCTAGGCGGTACTAAAAGGTTTTTCATGTGCAACAATCCACTCAAAGCTTTCCAGAGCTTTCCACTGGCGTGCCATCTTGCAAAAATGCACTTTGCTTCTAATGATCAAAATAAATGACTGAAGTTATTATTTATTAATTTATTTGTTTGTTTATTTTTTGCCCTTCTTTATATGGTGCCATCTTATGAGAAACAATTCTAATTAGTGAGTAAATAAAGCAGTGAATCTACTACAAACAAAAATGTACAAATCATTTGCAGAAGTTAACAAGAGCGCAACCCAAGGCACGACCAAACTGACTGGAGGCAGAACAGACAGTGTAACCGCATTTCATTCCATTTGGGTGCACAGAAACTAAAGGTACATTATCCCTGCTCTGTTTTGACATCCACTGTTTAAGGAACAACATGGTGCCAGACCCCCCAGGTCTGTTTGATGGCCATGTCTGGCTCATGTATGTAAAACACAAGGAGAACCAACCACTTGTGTTTTTACTTGGTGATTAACACATGTATTTGTAATAATGTGAATGGATAGTTTAAGTCAGAGAGGCCTTCAATTAATAAAAGGCAGTCATAGGAAGTTCATGATATCTGTTGCAGACAGAGTCATGAAGTTGAGAGTAGAGCCACTTACATTGATGTAAAATGCCTTATTCTACCAAAATCAATGTTGCTTTTCCTTCCTCCTGTTGAGTGAAAAGCATGCTGTTTTCATGGAAGCCTAGTTTTGATTTCAGTTTCTTTGTCTTGTGCCATGGAGAACACAATGCCTTTGGTTCCCTACATTTAACACCAAGTTAATGTCCAAAAGGGACTTACAGGGTTTCTAAGCATCAGATCTGTAATAATATGAATAGAAGCAGAGTTGATCTAATGAATATACTAATCTCGTAACTCATAAGAAAATGGAAAAACTGACTCAGACTGGAATTCAAGAACATTCAATGGGTGTCTTTTGACTGGTGGTATGTGACCCAAGGTTCCTAAGGTTTTTATTCTGTGAACTCCAATTTCAAAAGCTTGTCAACAGCCAGCAATAAAGTCTCTTTCAGGTAGAGTGGCAGATAAGAGTGACAGGAATGTTTCCCTCAGTGTTTGATAAATCTACCTTTTTGAGTGTCTGAGAATGGAGTTAAAAGCTAATGCTGACTTGGACACTGGCAATTGTCAAAGTGCAGAGAATTCAAAATAAATACATACTTGTGCACGCTGTCACTGGTGAATGCCTTCCAAAAATATGTGGGGGTCTTTGTGATTCTATGTGGGTGTGTTTGCTAGAGTGCGTGTGCATACTCATGCATGCATGCAGCACAGATTTGGCTATGTGAAAATCCTCATGAGTGTCCCTGACACCCCTTAACACTACCTCTCCACTTTGAGTTCTTCAATGATAACTGTGGAAGAATGAGACAGAGAAATTCCCTTGGCAGTAGTAGGTGTGAGTTAAACACAGCAGGCCTTATCTGCACCGCAGACAGCTATGATACAGTGCAGCCATTACAACAGCAATATGAGCAGTGACAGTGGGCAGCCTTTCTATGTTTCATCCCATGATTGTAATTGAGGCCGACGCGTGACAGCCCCCCATGCGCCCC
>CABFOQ010001298.1:0-12422 GCA_900660455.1 Gephyroberyx darwinii | reverse complement strand
GGCTGGGGCGGGGTACAGTACATATACACACTGCACTGTACCTATCGGGTATTATTAAGTAGTATTATGTTTAGCAAGTATGGCATAAGTACCTGTTTCACCCTCCCCCCATCCGGCTGCAGATACAGATCCTGGACCAATAAAAACTTGCTTCGGCAGATATTTTGGTGTTTTTAGTCAATTAGTTTCAAGCACTGCAACGTTTTGAAAGTGGCTTTATAAACAAGAGCAATAACCACAACTATTATTATTATTGTTGTTGTTATTATTATTTTAGGTAGGTAGGTGGGTACATTATATCAAATTTTTTATGATACAGTATATATATCATAGGTAGTTAGGTTATATTCAACTTTTTTAAGAACATTGTTTTAAAGTTTTTGAATGTTAAATAAAACCCACTTTCTGAACTGGCTGAATTGAAAGTAAAGAACAAGAAAAGTCTGGTACTTTCTCTCGATGTGGACAAGCAATTCGACCAGATAAAGAGGCCCTACCTTCTCTATGAGAATTTGGTTTGGTCTGGATGATACATTATTTGGATCGAGATTCTTTATGATCTACATCAGCAGTTCTCATAAACAGTCTAACGTCTGGAAACTCTCTTCAGCAAGGAAGCAGGCAGGATTGCCCATTAAAACCACTGCTCTTCTCTATAGCTATTGGAGCACTGCTCCAAGCAATGTCAATTATCCATAATCTTGGGAGTTATTGCTGGAAAGAAACATAAAACTACATTACATTATTACATTATAAAAATTACATTATATGCAGATGCTGTGATTTTATTTTTAACAACCACAGACAAGTGTGAAACTGCACAAATCCACTTGTCATGAACACTCTAAAGGCTTGGAGGCTAGCAAGATCTACGGAAGGTCGAGTACCACAATACCAGGGAGTCATGATTTCCTCCCTGGCCTTAAAGATCCCAAATTAAATCCCTGAAGGGACAAAGGTAACTCAGAGTTACACTATTTAAACTATGTGACCCAATTCAGGGTCCCATTTTGGTCACAGTTTTATGACCAAATTGAGCATAAATATTATTTAACTTCTGCAGGTGAGAGACTTCATACTATGGTGTACAGCACTAACTGACAATTCTTAAAACTTTCCAACTGAGAGGCCACTCTCATTTTAGAAAATGCATTTGCCACATGACTGTAATCCATTACTGTACCTCAAGGGTAGGCACCCCCTGACAGTTGGGTATAGGGAAATGCCTGAGTGGCTGCTCTTCATCCAGGAAGCCGCTCTCTCTGCCCTGGACAGCCGGCTGGAATAAGCCGTAGTTCAACACATCTCTCAGCGGCTGGGTCAGACTGCACAACACCTGCTGCTTGGCCAGCCACACTGTCGCAGTTGACTCCAAACGCAACACAACCTGGACAGGAGGGAGGAGGCACACATCTGATTAGAGAGAGAGAGACATACGCAGACAGATAGATAGATAATATTTGTTGTATTGCACTTTTTCTAATTTTGTTTCTGATATATTACCTTGTGTCAGGGAAGTCGACATAGGTTCTACCATACCCTATTAGTATAACGTTGAGCCACATCTGGCCACAACGTGATTACGTAAGATATCGCGAGAGTTTGGAGGCGTAAACAGGCAGAGAAATGATAAGATACATTGCTTCATCCCTGTTGTGATGCTCTTTCAATAAAACCAAGTAAAGGCAAGCCATGGAGAAGTGTTGTATTAGACACCTTGTAAAGTTAATTTTAAAGTTTCGTCAAAGTGTTCTTGTAGTCTATGAATCTAATTTGTGAATAGTACTCTTTGAAATGTATCAAGTGTCTAAAGTATTGTTTGTTACTTTCCTCATAGCACATTGTAACTTTGTTCTGAAAAGTGCTTTACAACTAAATTATTAATTCTTGTTTCCCCTTTCTCTTTCTGTCTCTCTTGTTCTTTCTCCTCCATTTCACACCTTCCAACACAGGAAGCAGTGCAGTGGGCTCAGAACAAAACACTCACATTTTATTCCATCTGATCTATACAACAACAAAAAACAGCAATAATAACGTGTGAACCTATAAAATTTTGACAAATAATGTAATTTCTATATACAGTATATGGTTATAGTTTTAAGAAGGTCATATTTAAACTTGACCTTTGATGAACAGCAACTCAATACAAAAACTCATACATGTATCTTACAAATCTTTTAGGGTCTGAAGAGGGCTGTGATGATGATTTATGGCCAGTAACAGGTGAGTGGTAAAATAAAGTTCTATGTAAAGAATGACTTTCCAAGTAGTTTTCACACAAACAACCAAAAAAATTAATCTACTAACATAAAAACATCAGATGACATGAATTTTCCTCTCCAGCTGTTGATGTCAATATACAAGCTCCAAAAAATGCTGCATCAGTCAGCTTCATTATCAGACTGACTTCACTGTGTCCCAGCAGCAAAGCAGCTTCTGTGTCCTGGCAGCAGTATGCTAGCAGATGGAGAACCAACAACATACCAGCTCTGCTGCCAACAGACAAGAACCACCTCCTATTGAACACACTCACATTTTCACATTCTATCTCACACTGACACTGTTCCCATATCGCTCTTTTACGTGTATTACTGACAAAAAATATATTTTTAGTGAAAGCTTTACGTCAAATAAATCAATTAGCAACTCAAAAGTCAACTTCAGATCTTCAGCTCTGTGCTAAGAATTTCTACTTTGTGAAATCTGCTTGCCACAGTCCTCTAGTAATGTGGTATACTGAACTTCAAATAATATCTACTCACCACTAAGGCTTAATGACCAAGGTATTAATAATTTGTAAGAATATAAGCCTCAAATAGACATGTCTTACGCTCGATTGGCTAGGATTCTGCTGACAGCTAATCTTTCATTTCATCATCACAAGGAGCCTGACTCCTTGCTTTATAAACCATTTCTTCTCTTAAGCATGCCTTTCCAGTTTTCTTTAATTCACTTTGCAGCCAATGCCCAATGTTCTGCTTCAGAAGTCCTGCTGTTATGACCATAAATCACTGACTCCCTGAGTAAACTAGTAGTTGATACAGCTAGGAGTAAACTAGCAGTGGTTGTGGCTAGGAGTAAAGTGGTTGTGGCTAGTAGAAAACTAGCAAATGCGGCCAGTTGATTAAAGAGTTAGTTTCTGTTCATATCATTGATGGTTGAAATGCTTAGCTATTCAGATTATTAGTAGTTGACATACTGAAGTATTTGAAATGCAGATTAACTGTAGAGTTGTTGTGCAGCTGCACCATCACTAAGTGTTGGTGGTGAATAGGTACTCTCCTGTTTGTTTTTTACATATTTTGTTTATACATTTTTCATAATACAAGCCAGCATAATTTTCTATAAATTACCTATGTGTTCTGTGATCATTGACCTCTGCATATCTGCTGTGCAGACGTACCGAGCCCAATATCCTTGAAGTAGTTTTACTTGTCATCTGAGGCTACATTGAAAGTGCTACACTTGCTACACTGTTACTGTTAATGATAATTACTGTATCATACTTATAGCACATAAAGGACATCCAGCGATTCTTTCTACTTGGTGATCTACCCTCTCTTAGACTGGCTCATGAATGGGCATACCCAGACTCCAATCATAACACAGCAACAAGAATCTTCCAGCGTGCATTTGAGTGCTGCCAGGACAGGGATGGGAATTACTTTTATACAGTCAATCGGCTGTCGCTGGCTGGTGCTGATGCTGGCTGCTCTTCTTTGAAGCAGGTGCAGGAAGAAAAACCAATTAGGAGGAAGAGCATGGATGTAGCTACACTACTAATGCTGTCTGAGTGCCATCTCATTCTCGGGTCTCACTCTTTTGGCTTCATTCCCGTCTCTTCTGCCTCCTATGGTCTTTCTCTCTCCTGTGTATGGGCCTCCTCCCTCTCCTCTGGTCTGTGTGTCCCTCTATATTTATGTCTCCTTCTTTCATGCTGTCTTATTCCTGTCACCTCTCTACCTCTCTCTCTTTTCCACTCTTTGTGGCTTTCCATCTTTGCCTCCATCCTCCTTCACTATGACCGACTTTGGGGATCCTGGCTAGCTACACTTCAATTCAAGGCCAGCGGTACCGGTAGATTTGTGGTTTTTTTTGAGTGTATACATCACATTTAGGCCAGGTGTTGTCATGTCTGAGAAATAACGTGTGGTTTTGTGTGTGTGCAGGTTAGATCTCAAAGTCAAATTGAACCTTGGTCTCGCTGGACCATGGGAGTGACCTTTTGAAGAAGCTGACTGATGCCAGAGGCCTCTGGCATCAGAAACTCAAGTCATTCTCTTTCTATGTCATCTGTCCATTTCTTGGCCTCCTACCTCACCCGTCTTCTGAGTCCATCTGCCCCCCCCCTCTCTTTCCCTCCCTCCATGTTCTCTCTAACCTTTGTTGCTTTTCCTCCCTCTCGCTCTTCAGTCCATAGCATGGTGTCCTAATAAAAGCAATGGAAGAAGGTGTTCCCCTAATAAGCCTTTTGTGCCTGAAGTTAAGGTACCTCTTTTATGGTAACATACAGTTATGGTTGCCTAGCCTAATTCCGTGGTGTCATCTTTTCAGCTTTTTTACATTTAGTGTTTCTACATTTCTGTCTAGCCACTTTCTGTCTGCATACCCAGGTTATCAGCACAAGGGTTAGTTCCATCATGTCTTATATATTGTGGAATATCACCACTGAGCATCTGTAACATATCTCATATATCCTCATTCACCTTACACATAGACCACAGGATGTACTATAGTTTATTTTCTTGAAGTTAGCCAATACAAGTATTAGGAACTATGTAGGGCATACAACTGAGGTACGTTGTAATTTGCACTTGGTTCAAAATAAATAAAGTTGAGTGAGCAAAGGAGCAACTTTATTTCTAAGAAAAAACAAAGGGGCTAAGAGTATGCCATCAGTCAATGTCATCTCTATTGACTCGTCCCTATCTTGGTATTCAGATCAAATCAAATCCAAATCCAAAGAATTAAAAGAGTAAAAGTGAGTTGGAAAAATCTAAGGTTGAGATTAGGGAGTATAAATAATAATTTCAAATTCCCCAGATGTATGGAAAAAAGTCAAAAACCTTTTAAGTAATCAGTAATCAGTTTCAGGAGAACGACCATTTGCCTTTCCACCTTGGTCTACTAAAGGGATCCACACATTTAGCGATAAATATAATAACAATGGTTTGCATATGTTCCAGGTCATTAAAAACTCCTATGATCTTGCTGGCTTCTCCTACTTTTTATATCCTTACTGAATCACCTGGCGGACTGCATAGATTACTGTGCTCTTGAGGGGTTGTAACCCAAATTTAAAATAAGTTAGTCACAGCAGCACACCAAAATTGTCTATTGGCTATCGAAATAATAATGGAAAATGAGCTGGACTGAAAAAAGACTGGGCTCAGCACCAGATTGGAAAAACATATGGGCAAAATCTAAGTGACACTTCTAAGAATTTGTCACGCCACCTCATAAATCTTAAACCAATCCATAGTACATTTGCTACCCCATAAATGCTATACATTGCCCTAACTGTACCCTCTGTAAAGAATGTGCTCCGGGCACTATATGTTTCTGTGCTAATGTGATAGCTTCTATGGTACAAGAGATTGCCAGACTTCTAAGGGACTTCAAAAACAATTGTTTTCACACAAGTATTTTCAAATTATATGAGCTGTAGGTCAAAATAGGCTTTATGCTCTATTTTCATGAATCAATAGGATAAGACAAATGATTTTTGATAATTTTGTGGCTAGAGGAACATGCAGTGCAGTTGGGAATGGGTTGGATTAGGAGCAAAATAGTTTATCAGGATATGTGGTGAATGCATCAAATCACCTCTTTTCCTTCCCTTTAAAAGCAGTGTGCTTTCCAGCATGGCGCTCTGACAATTTGGTGATGGAGAGAACAGTCCAGAGCAGTTTGGCCATAAAAGCTTCTCCCAAGAGAAAACTAATGTATGTGTGTGGCAGCCGCAGAATGGCTATGAGCGAATATACGGCTTTGCGAATATATGGCTAGTTAACCAATCAGAAAGACTTTTTTGAAGAAAAATATAATATATATATATTGAGATATTGAAATTCTCTTCAGTGTGTCTTGGCATACTGAGAGATCTATGTTGGCTGACAATCATTTACAACACAGAATGATTTAGGGCACCATTTCATTCTTCATGTGAGCCAACTTTGTCAAATGTTCTTAGTATGTGCACACAAGCACACAAAATCAAATGCAACAGTAAAGTGTTTTAATGTCTGTGTGTGTATGTTTGTGCATTTGTGCCCACCTGCCTCAACCTGCTTGGCCGTGAGTGCATGTGTGTTTCATGAATCAGTAATCTGTTATCAACCTCAATTCCCTTCTGACGGTAATGTGACACTTATATTAGCCACATTACACCTCATCCACGGGGCATCTCAATGTACCCACCGACTGCTGGAGGTCCGGTATGACCACACAGACGACCAGGGGGTCCTGAGGGTCCGAATCCGCCCCAGAGGTCCTGCTGCTGGGCTTGTCTGCTGCCGGTCCTCTTCCCTCCCTGGAGCTCTCGCTGTCTGAGGCCCCTGAACCCTCCGACAGAGACTGAGCCATCTCATCCTCGCTGGACGTAGGACTGCGAGGCATGGTGGATCGACTGAAAGAGAGAGAAAGAGTTAGCTGTTAGATTTTAGGTAATAGGTCATCTATGAGGCATGATGGATTGACCGGGGAAAAAGACAGAATTGGAAGCAGGGCTAGGGAGGAGGGTGGATGATCGAGGAATGGGATGGATGGAGAGAAGAACAGAAGAATAAACAGTAAGGTGATGCTGATTTTCAAATCATGTAACTAAGACAAGTGAGCATCAAGGTGAAGGGATGGGGAGAGGAAGAGGATGGAGGGAAGGACAAAAAAAGGAAGGAGGAAGCTGGAGAGTCATGTATTTATTCTCTCAGCCATACATACACACATCTATTGTCCTAGTTCGGAGCTTGCTGACATACATTCCAATTCAAGCACATTTCAAACCAACCAAACTACTCTGTTGTTACTATCTTATTGTAGCAGGTATGTTAATAATATATTGATGCTAAAAACATACAATTTAAGGTAAGGGGTAAGCATACATTTCAGCAATAACCTGCTTCACATTCATATAGTTCCACACATTCACAGTGGGAGCTGCCATTTCTACCCCCAGCAATGACCTTTCTACCGCTTCTACCGGCTGTGACGACAGTTCACAAAGAAAAAACATGGTAGTTTTGATTTATCTCAATGAATAAAATGTGAAATTTTAGTAAATATTCATTCTAAATGACTATAACTTACAAATAATTAGATACATTTTAAATCAAATGTTCATTACAATGGAAAAAATAAAAATATTCTCAGCTTTTCTTTATTTTACAGTAGTGACAAATATTTGGAAAGGAGAAAAATTCTGGAAAATTCTGAAAATATGTAAAAAAAAAAAAAAAAAAAAATTAAAAAAAATGTGTGACTGTACTTTTAGTAGATTTGTGTATCTTAGACTTGGACTAACACATATATGCTTTCAAATTGTTGAAAATAGAATACAAATTTGAAGATCTTTACACCCCCTGTGAGGGACCAGGGTATGTAGAAAGACTGGGAGAGCAGGTAAGGTGAAAATAATTATTGACCCAAAGTATTTACAAAGTTTAAGATGGGTAACAAAACCAGGGCTAAGTATCAAAATAACTACTCAGGCTCCATACTATCTCGGTCTTTTTGACAGTCACTCAGCATTGGAACAGCGTCCAGAGATACGTTTCAAAACACCACATCACTGGGAAATCAAAACCTTTGAATGAATGGTGCGAGTTTATAGCGAGAGACCTTTATGAGATTACTGGGAGAGATTACTGAGATATTGTTAGAGTTAGCTGTGTAATAGTTTGTTTATTTTTTGTTAGTTGTGTGTGTTTGTGTATAGAAATAAAATATATGTTCATAGTTAGTCGAGACAATTTCATCCGGGCCGGACAGCTCAGTTAGTAGAGCATGAGACTTTCAGTGCCAAGGTAGTGGGTTCGATCCCCACAGCTTTGTGAGTCACTTTAGATAAAAGTGTCTGCTAAATGACTGTAATGTAAAAGTTTAGTCTTGGATTGTTTATAGTTACCCTGCTTAGATTAATCATATTCCATTGTATAAGCAGTTAAAAACACAATTCAATGTATGATTTCTAATTGCACTGTTATCTCAATAAACTATATGAAACCTGTTGCTTCAAATCCACTCACTCAAACGTGAGTGGATCCGTCGGCACGGCCTGGACTTCCATTGCTACACCGACGACACGCAGCTCTACCTCAGCACCAAACCCTCCACCCAGCTCCCTCCCCAGTACCTTGTCAACTGCCTGCACGATTTAAATATCTGGATGTCATCCAACCTCCTTAAACTCAATACAAATAAAACTGAGTTCATGGTTGTGGCCTCCAAGGCACTGCTCTAGAAGGATGGGGATCTTGTCCTGACCATAGACGGCTGCTCCATCTGCCCCTCCTCAGAAGTCCGCAACCTGGGTGTTATATTGGATGCCACTCTGTCATTTGAGGCACACATCAAATCTGTCACAAAATCTGCCTTTTACCACCTCAAGAACATCTCCAGACTCTGGCCTTCACTCACCGACTCTGTAGCAGAGACCCTCATTCACGCCTTTGTCACCTGCCGTCTGGACTATTGCAATGGAGTCCTATCCGGTGTTCCTAGCAAAGCCCTGGATGGGCTCCAGTATGTTTAGATGTCACTGTCGAGCAGATGTTTCGAGCATTTCAGAAAGCATCAACTCAAATGTTTCTATTGGCTCAGTGTTTCTGAACAGCTCGTTCTGCCAATCCCCACTTAATAGGTCTGCTATAGAGCCTATACTAGGTCAAATAACCAGACCAAAGTCAAAGTAACCAAATGAACGGTCTAACAAAGGAAACCCCCTGGAGAGTTTATATGCTATGCTATGCAGTCCATAGTAAATTGCAGGGGAAATTGATGAAGTTCTCTTTATGGAACACATGCCACTTTAAGGAGGGATTGTGGAAACCACCCCTCTGGCTGTAGCAGGCATGCTATAGTCCAACCACCCCTGCTGGTCTACTTAAGCCGGTCTGATGCTGCCACTCAGTCTTTGGTAGTTGGATGGACGGCTCCCCAGCAGCTGATACTCAGCACAGGAACGTTTTTGAGACCAGAAAGTTTAGACATTGATAGCAAATGAAGCTAATGTAACTAGACTGCGTGCACTCATTCCAGTCAAATTACCATGCCATGAGGCTAATAAAATGCGAAAAGGCTTACTGCTGTCAGCGTCATTATTCTGTCTATTTAAGAATTTGTAGGTTTATAAATGGTCAGTGTTGGGTTGATTGTGCTGCTGGTAGTTGCAGCCATCACAAACCCCAATTGAAGTGTTTCTGTAGACACACACACCACATGCAACACAACTGAGCTTGCTGCTCTGCTTAGCCAGAGATGGACTGCTTCCCTCTTGATAGAGCCATGCCCAAGTTTCTCAGTGAAACAAATCCTTACAAAAAATCTGCAGTCATTACATCTTTCAACACCTCCTTTGATCTACAGATACAGGCCTTTTTAAAGAGTTCATGAACGGTTCGGCACGAAAACTAGCTGCCTTACCTGGATTCGGCGCCACTTTTACTAGTCTGAATAACCCATCTACAAAAGAAACGTACAACTGAGTATAATAAAAATACTGTTTCCTGGATAATCATTTTCAAGTGCTCCTGAACGTCTGTGCAGCTGTGCATGCTGAAGAGTAACTTTTTAGACATAGCCTAAGACACTTTACTTTTGAAAAAAAAAAGCAGGTGGCAGTTTTGGGGTGTCACTGAGTTGGTTGTGACCAGACAGAATGTCATGGGTTTGATTTCTGGTTCATTCTGTGTCAAGTTTGTATGGTTCTCCCCATATGCTTCTGAGTTTCCTCCCACAGTCCCACAATCTTTCTTTACACTTGCTCTTTACTAGGCTACCGGTGATTATAGTATTCACAGATAATGACCATTGTTACAGTTGCCCTTATTGTAAGTAACTGTGTAAATGTATTGCATTTAGGCCAAGCCTCATGGTGCCTCCCGGTGTTCTTTCTCGCTCTCTCCCATCTATTACATAGGTAGGCATGGGAACTACTAGTCACCAGAAATCGTAAGTGCATTTCCTTCCAAAACAAGCATCTAAGAGCAGAACCAGTGCTAAGGTAAGAGTTCAATAACTTAGCTACCTACTTTTTATTTAAACAAACGAAACAAATAAGTGAAGCAAATAAACAAGAGCAAAGACATAAGTGAAGCATATAAACAAGCTATCTATCTCCATATTGTGGAATGGTGTAGCCAGTCCTTTTTGCAGCTTAATGTGAACAAAGCAAAAGAGATGTGATGCAACCCAACATCAGGTGAGCCTGTGGAAGTGGTGGAGTATACATACCTCGGAATGCTCCAACGCTTGTTCATATTGAAGCTTCATAGTTTTAATGTGGATAGATCCCTAATGGCAATTTCTTACTCTTCCTTCATTGTATCTGTCTTAACTTTCTCTGCGGTTTGGCAACCTTAACCTTAAAAAATAAGTACAAACTGAGAAATATTAAGATTTGCTATAAACAAACAGGTACAAATCTCAATCGTTCTCATTTGTACCAGGCCGTCCTATTGGATTCCCCACTTTGTAGAGAGTTTGTACAGCCTGAAGCAAGCCGTTCATTCAAGACATCCCAAAAATATCAATGAACTGAAAATGTACTAGTAAAGGAGGAATGGTCCAAAATACCTCCTAGCCGTTGAGCAGGACTGATCAGCAACTACAGGAAATGTTTGGTTGAGGTTGTTGCTTACATTGTGTTTATCTATTTTATTAGTTAGATGCAGATCGGACCATATTTTAGGAGCCATTTATACAGGAATGCATGTAATTCAAAAGGGTTCACAAACTTTCTCACAACTGTAGGTATCTCATATACTGCCAAGGACCACATATGCCATGGCCACAGACCAAATTGCAGGCACCACAGCTTGCCTGATAGCCCTGACCTCTCTATCCCATCAATGCCTCTAACTACATCCTGCCTCATCTCCTGGACCTACCCCTTGTCATTTAGAGCCACATCATATCACCTTCCTAAGATTTTGACAGGCTTCTCTAAAACGTCCTCATCTATGTAGAATCTTTTGCTTTTCATTTTCCCCATAACAATGGAGATGCCCGTATAGACTGACTCAGTTTAACTTTCATCCTAGCCCTATTTCAGTTAGTTTCCAAAGTCATGTCATCTATACATGCCCTGACGGGTTGGAGGAGCAGCCCTCCCTGCAGTCTTTCCCCACCCTATACCACCCATCTTAATGCCTCTATTGCCAGAGTGAAAGCTAGAGGGACATTGTGCACCCTGACACAATGTCTATCTCCAGATGATTCCACTATTGTGAAGCACACTTGAATATCTTAAAATATGCCCTGACCAGATTCTTAATGATGGTGGGAACTCAAAAATCTAAAGTCTATCCACAATAACTTACTGTATGTGGCACAGAGCCAAAGGCAGAAATATCATGCAGATATCTCTTTTCTCCTGATTGGCTGATTGAATTTGGTGCTAGGTTGTGCTAGTGTGTTCTAGGCAGCCAGGAAAGCCTAGTATTCCAGCTTTTATAGAAATAATGAAGCATAGTATTGCCCCATATCATTAATGAGCCAATTGCAATATGGGTCTATTTACATGAATGAAAATGTGATTATTTTAAATATGTAGTGGTTTCACAGAGAATTAAAACATATTCTTCATGCCAAAACATTGTGAGATAATATATAACCGTCTTCAGGTCATTTATTCTCTAACTCAGAGGGAGTTTGTCTGAGGACAGAAATAGCATGTTAAGTACAAGCAGAGCTGGGGAGGATACTTGTAAAATAAGTGTAGTCCTCATCCTGCCTACCGATTACAACAGTTCCAACAACAAAGATTAATTCAGTCTAGAATAGAATAGAATAGAATAGCAAAGGTGCATAAAGTATAACTAAGATGAAAACTAGCTGTTGAAAATCATTGTCGTAAACTGAAATAAAACTATTTTGTCTACTTGTAAAACCAATTCATATTTTTTTTAAAAATACACTGGGAATTTAAATTTATGTCTCTTTGTTTATATGCAGGGTAAAAAGGAGAATACATTTTTGATGGAGAATTTTGAAATAATCCCAATTTTAAGTTGGATGAGGATATATTGAAACATGAAAACATTCAAAATATGTTAATATGTTATGTTAATATAATAAAATAAGTTATATTGTTCATTTTTTAGGTACACAATACCTACTGCAAACATATACAAAATACCTATAATAACTTATATCATTACAGTTTTAATAAATAAATAAATAAATAAATAAATAAATAGAAAAAA
>CABFOQ010001297.1:0-11937 GCA_900660455.1 Gephyroberyx darwinii | reverse complement strand
GGGGAGGGGGGCAAGAAAAGAGACAATTTCCCTACAGGGAGCAATAGAGGATGACATTTTTCTTATTTTATTCTTATATCAGTGCTGAGTGGGTATGGGTGGTGGTTCTGGGACACTGTTGGTCCTTCTGGATATGTCATGGGGCTAATTCAACCAATTATCCACGATGAGAGGAGTCCAGTTGATAACCCCAATGACAAACATGCACTCACCCAATATCCTTTCCTCTTTCATCCAAACCTCTACATGGACACTCACCCAAAATAGCAAATGTCTAATGTCTATTGCCTACAGTAACTGATTCACAAACTACTACACATAGAGAAAAGGCTGACAGACAACCATGCAGACTGGATTAATAGATTAGCAGGCAAGCACAAAGACAGACAGGGCTGTAAAAATGTACCACATTACGATTGCAACTAACAGCAGGCGTGAGTGGTCAGGCACTGCCCCTACTAGGTGTAGGCTAGTATAAATTTAACCCACATTCAAATTGAATTTTGTTGTGTACTGCTTCACAACAAGGCAGTCTGGTTAGTTGGTGTGCAATAAGATGCATCTTCCCTCCAAGTTTAATCAAAAACCAGTAGTTACAGCCTTTCAAAGAGTGAAATTTTGAACTTCAAAGTATAGCGACCCCATCAGGCCAATCAGTGTGAAGTTTCTTTGCACCAGGGATATGATATAACCTGAGATATGTTTAGTGGACACAGTTGGGCTGTCATAGTCATATAGTCACATAGCCAATTTAATATTTCCATTTAAGTAAACACTAAGTAATGACACAACATGCCCACACACAGAAATACAGGCGAGCCTATTGCTTAGCATTGAGTAATTTATTCTATGGTTCTACCCTTAGTCTTACATAAATTATGCACATATTTACAACTTTGGTAAACCAAACTCAGAACTGCAGAGCACATGCAGAGGCAGAAACAGACAAGCAAGAATAACAGACAGGCATGCTGACAGACATGAGGACTTACCAGACAGTAGTGCCCAGCTCACAGTCCCTACAAACATCACCTAGACCTCCTCTCTACACACACACACACAGCACAAGACAGAAAGACAGTAACAGGCTAGTTGGCTTCGAGTAATAGATCAGCAAAATATCTGGGTATTTGCAGGGTACAGCTAACTTGTTAGCATTCCTACCAGTCTGACTCTATGCCTGTTAGCATACCCAGGTTGCTCATATTATATACAGTGGGGTCCAAACATCCACTACGACGAACTGTTTTTACAGCTTTACTAAGCAGATACTTCTTAAGTACTTCAAGAATACGTTATTTAGAAGTGACACAATTTTTTAGATCTTTGAGAAATGCTTGTATGGAATTTAAATATATCTGAATATCTTGTTTGCACACCATTTGGTAAGGTTTTCTCAAATTATTGTCACACCATATATTTCATTAAAATATTAACACATGTATTCTCATAATAACAGTGTGAATTGTTTTGGTCTTTTTCCAACCGATACCAGATATTGTGCTTTAACTTTGAAAAAGGACTTCCATTGAAAAATATTTGTAATTATTAATTAAATTATTTAAAAGATGATGTAATTTTGATGATGTAATAATGGACTCAGAACTTTGGACGCCACTCTATATCTATCGGTACACATGCTACTGTACTGTTAGTGTATATATGTTTTGTTAATTAGAATACACAACAACAAACATGGGCCCTTGCACATTGTCATTTTTCTGTATATATGGTTCCTCCATCTGATTAAGTCAACAGCTAGTAATGTACATATCAAAATCTACACATTCTGTACATGTTATGTTGTTATGTAAATGTAATATTTGATAATTATTTTATTTACAAAACACGTAGTAATTAACCATTTATTAAAGTATTAATCCTTAAGGTTTTCATATTAATAAATCCCCTTTTTGATACTTTACATCATTGACATAACTTAAGCAATAGCCATTCAATGTATTGGCATTCAGTAAGCGCGAGTTTCCCTTGCTACTGGTCAGATCTGCCGTTCCTCGCAAAAATGATGCATGCACAGGAAATGATGCATCTACATATGGCTTGAGGGGCGTAGCGTAGGGGAATGCGGAAGATACCATGGCTGCAAAGCATGAATACACACTATTTTGGCCCTAATTAAATGGTTAATAAATGGTCTTCGAAAAGTGTAACTCTTTGGGTGCCTATAATACAACTGCATCTGATTTTTATAATTAAGTAAAATACATTTATAAATAAACTTTAAGTCAATGGGAACATAACGCTGCACCACTGATATAAACAGGCAGGAAGATGAGAAAATGGGATTCAAAAGGTCAACACAACAACTCAGAAATACAACACTAATGTAAATTATTGATTTAATATTTGAAGAGGCAGGGTTATTCACTAAGATAACTAAAAATTATCATTGACTAACTTGCTTACGATTATCAATCATTCATATGGACTGCTTGACATGCACTGATTAGGTGATTAAGCCTGTAGGAGTTGCAGCTCAGAGTGTCACAAAACCGGCACAAAACTTTTGGTGCCAGTCAAGCTTTAAGCACAATTCGTAGCAGTGATTCTAAGATGCATGATGAATTTGGCTCCAGAGGGATTATTTACAGTTTAATATTTGAATCATGCTTGAAAGTTTTCTTTTTAAAAAAAAAAAATTAGCAGTTGAACTCACATACATATCAAACAAAAACAAAACCCACATATACCTCAATCAGAAGAAACTAACAAAACACAATACAAGCATGGCAATGCATTGTGGGCATATTGTGCAGCCCATATAATAGTAAAGGGCTTTAAAGGTAAGAGATAGCCAATCTGCCAACTGCTGCCAGAAGGAGCTCACTACAGGTCAATACCAAAATAAGTGCATAGTGTTTTCAAGTCAAAATCTACAGCTATTGACAAAGTTTTATAGAATGTTTTAACTGGAAGGCCCACAAATATATTGTACATTAGAGCTGCACAATTAATGGTATGTTAGGCTAGTCGAGATTACGATTATGGACACGATTACTGCATTACATTTAATACTCCCACTGTGCCAAAAGCAAGTTTTTCCAACTTAGTTTCAAACTGCTCTAAACAGCAAATGAGTTGTAACCGAGTCTAAGTCCCAGTAACGTTAGGCCCGCGACACAGACAACCATTACTGGTTCACTCTATAACACATCCCTGTATCCCGCAAATTTGAGTTTGAATCTGGCTCTAATTTTCATTTAGACTGCGTCACTCCACCGTTTTTGGGCCAAGGCTGCATCTTTACCGTACCGTACACCAGTAGACACGCAACAAAATTTTAAATGCAGCACACTTGACCGCAGTGTCTCTGAGGCAAACAGAGATAAAGGAAACCATTGCGTTTGACATGGCTCCGATTAAGGCTGCAACGATTAGTCAAAGTAATCCATTACTTTGATTATGAAAATTCATTGATTACAATTTCTGTAGTTGAGGAGTCATCATGTTCTATGGACAGAGGGAAATTTTCACCTTGCCACTGCACTCAAAACTGGTTTTTTTAACCCAATTTGCCGCTGACTTTTAAAAATGCATCCAATCAGATAACAGAGTTTTGTGTGACGTTTTGTGTATGTTTGTGTACTTGAACTTGATCTTGGAGATGGCAATGGAGATGATGGTCCTGGAAAAAAGAACGGCCTAAGTCCTTGAAAGAGTGGGGAAATTTCAAACTCAAAAACAACAATGTTGTTTGTTCAATATGTAAAATGGAACTTGCAGTTGGAGCTACAAGATGCCTTGTTGAACATTTTTTTTAAAAGTGAGAAAAGCAACAACAAATAGGCACACCTGAACAAAAGTGTGCAACATGTCAGCACCAGATGGAACAGCACCTTGTACATGATTAGCAGAGGTGGCCTGTCACAGCAGCGCTGTCAGACCCATGCATGACACCAAGAAGTGGTACCTCAACCTCAAAGCTGTACAGTGGTGTGTGCTTGAAGAATTAACACAAGCTCTTCAGCCTTTTGAATGTGCTACTGTCTTCATGAGTGGGGAGAGGTATGTTACAGTCTCTGTGCTGCCTCTGCTGGTGAAGGGTCTGCTGAAGTCAACACAGAGTGCAGTTTATGACACAGCCCCAGTGAAAGCCTTCCAAGCCAATGTTGCTGAAGTAGCACAGAGATGGGAGAGTGAGACAACCTTCTCTGAAACAGCTCTAAACATTGTGGTCATTGCAGCTAAACACTGTGCGCAACAGAGATTTTAAAAGCATGATCAACACCTTGGATAAAAGATACGTGATCCCCTCCCGCAATCATTTTTTCCAAGATGCACTGCCTTCACTTTATTCCAAATGTCGGAGAGAACTTGAGATGGAACTGAAATAAGTGGCACGCAATGCAACCACAACTGATTTGTGGTCGAGTAGAACTATGGAACCATATCTGAACGGTTCATTACGTTGATGATTTTACACTGAAAAGCAGATGCCTGCAAACAGCATACTTTCCCCAAGATCATCATTGTATAACTCTTGTTAGTTTAAAACTTGCAGATATATAGCTATTATTTATGATCCAATGTACAGGGTCTTGATACAGAACATGAAACCAATTGATCAGAGAATCAATATTTCAAGCACCGATACATAAAATCCCATTGTATTTTATCAAAAGCCGTCTCAAAATAATCTATACATGTGAATCCAGCTTTATCTTTATCTGTATCATAATATCTAATTAGTTCAATAAGACATCTAATATTATCTCCATTAAAATCTACCCTTTAAAAAAAGTTTTGATCATAGTGTATTAAATGCTGAATCACTTCCAGAAAACGTCAGGTTTGTCCAGGTGGTCTCTGGCAAACTAAAGACAATGACATCAGATGCAGAAATGGAGGCTTGTAGATCTCTGGATGTTATTCTTGGGTTGTTTTTAGTAGTTTTAATATTTTCTTGTGGCTCTTGGTGATATTTTAGGACATCGACTCTCCATTTGTACATTATCTGTCTCACAGTGGACTGATGGAGCCCAAATCATTTTGATATGCCTTTCTAACTTTCCCCAGACTGATGCAAGTGCACTAATCACCTCCTGAAATCCTTAGATCACAATATATTGTTCTTCTTTCACCTGCATGGGTAACACCAAACTGACCAGGTTTCTCACCTGCATTTATGAGAGTACCACACAAACCCCTCCCCAAAGATCTGACCTTTGACTGGTCAACTTCATACCCAATTATTTACCCATCTAATTCTATGTACCTAATTGATTTAATTAATGCAAGAGGAGGTTCACATATTTTTGCACCGGCACTAATTGCCTACACTATTTTCATTTTACTGCATGAACTATTTCTTCTTAAAAACATACAGTGGGGTCCAAAAGCCCACCACCAAGAACTCTTTTGTTGGGGTGTCCTGGTGCATCAGTGGTCTAAGGCACATACCATGTAAGCGCGATGTCCTAGGTTCGAATACAACATGGGACCTTCGACGCATGTCATCCCTTCTCTCTCATCCAATCTCTTCTGTCTCTCTCTCCACTGTTAACTGTCCAAATAAAGGCAAAAAACAACTTTTTTTAATCATTTAACAAAAACTAATACAATTTTTTTACTCAAATGATATTTTTTCAAACAAGATTACATAATTAAAAAAATAATCTCATTAATAATTAAATTATATTCATTTTTCAACGCCCCTTTTTCAAAGTTAAAACACTACCAGTAGCAATAATAACGCATTGTGAATCATATTTGTCAATATCTAGTAGTAGTTAAACAAAAGCTAAAAAGACCAAAACAATTCACACTGTGTATTAGGAGCATACATGTTAATATTTGAATGAAATACTGTATATGGTGTGACAACAATTTGAGAAAACCTTACCAAATAGTGTGCGAAGATATTCATATATATCTATATCTATATCTATAGATATAGATATAGATATATATATATAGATATATTAATTTCATACAAGCATTTCTCAAAATATAAGTATAAGTTTTGATTTGTAACAGTTGTAAATAATGTATTCTTGAATAAGAAGTAGCAACTCTGAGTACAATAATTGTATTAGTTTTTGATAAATGATGTAGTGGACTCAAGACTTTTGGTGTAACCCTAGTGGAAAGTGCCCAATGAGCTGTGTGATGTCTGAATAGTGGTCTTTACGTCTTCCAGCCATCCATACTGTGAGTCCAGTACGTTTCCACGGAAACCCTCCAAGCATCATGTGTGAGCTCCCCTCAGCAGCAGGCAGTCCAGCCTAACCCAAATACTGAGCCAGCCAAGTGGAAGACTACACTGACAATCCCAGTCTAACCAGAGCAGACAACAGAAATAATAATGAGCATGGAGCTCAGTCAAGCAGAAGATCATCATTGTACTTCATATTCCCTCCATTTACAACAAGACAATAGAGAAAACTAAGAATAGAGGACTGGAGGGGAAGAGGAGGGATGGGTAAATAAATGGAGGATGGAATAGAAGGATGTGGGCCAGACTGAAGGAGAGCAGAGGACTATGGGAGTAAAAGTAAAAGGGAGGGAAGGGAAGGAGGGATGAACAGGGGTTGAGTTAGATGGAGTAATTAAATGGGATGAAGGGATGAGGAAGGGAATGGAGGGCAGACAGAAGGATATCCTCCAGTCTAAAGCAGGAAGGAAATGTGATTGTCTACTGTAGATGGAAGAAGCTCTGCTAAGAAACTGGTTTTAGACTGTCTATGCTGAGCCCACTGTCTCATTGGCTTTCCATTTCTTTGCACTTCGTGAAATCTCCAGTTCAAGAATGAAAACGTTGTTTTAAATTTCAAGTTAAATTGTATTTCCTTTTGAAGATGGAATATTTTTCATGAAATGTTTGCCTCACTTTGCATTTTTTAATGTAGGACAATACATACAAAAGGGAGAATTATCTGGAAAACAATTCCCCATCCCTACCAGTAGATTCCCATTCAAACCACCAATTTTTCAATTGTGGGTGAAACATTATTTTTTAATTATTTTATTTTCTTGTTAGCTGTCAACATGTTAGCTTCAGGTCCACTTTTAAATATTTGTCTCTGATGTCAACACAATAGTAACTAACAATCAGTAGCTTTGTAATGCTAACCGCTCGGACTGCAACAGTAACCGCAATAGGAGCATTCCACTGTATTTGAAGGCTTATGGCTGCATTGGGAAAGTTACAGCCCATACCTCTGAAACATATTTTAGTATTTGTAGTAGTAGTAGTAATATTAGCAGTATTTGTGACACATCCAGTGCAGTGTTGAGGGGGATGATGGTGGATGGCTGCGAATTACCTGGCTCCCTCCCTCCCTCTGCATACTAGAGATTGGCAGCTTACCTGCCCCCACACCTGTTCCCTATTCCCCTGATTACCCTTCTGGCAATTGGCACACTGAGAAGAGCAGCAAACAGTTTGGCGTGGGAAACAGTGAGGAACAGATGGGCTCAGCAGTCTGCACCTAACAATAGACTTATTAATTTCTTTTTCGTGTGGGCCTTCAAAGTGTCCTCCAACCCAGTGATTTGTGGAGTGGGCCCTTTGTTTGCCTTATACATCTCCAGTGTTTTCTTCAATAAACAGTCTAACCAATGTCCTAATCTACAGGAGTTGCTTCAGCAGCTTATTCTTAACAACACTGGCCTACAGTGTCAACTAGGGTTGCCAACTGTCCCGTATTAGCCAGGACGTCCCGTATATAGGGCCCACTGGTTTGTCCCATACGGGACCTCCCTTGTCCCGTATATTGACTGCTACTCTACTCTGATCACCAGACGGCACTATTGCAGATCATAGATCTGATACAACAGCAGTAGCAGATAATGTGCTGTTAGTGTTGATTGCGCTATGGGTGAGATCACCTGTCACAGGCCCCCTCATGTGCATCAGTTGTACGTTTAGCGTAAATGCGCCAATTCCTGCAAAAAAAGTTTTGGTAATGTCTGGTGTTGTTCAGTCGGTTTGGCATGTGGTAATATTAATAAACCTGCAAAAAAGAAAAGACTGTGCAGCTACAACAAACAATGGGAAGCAAAAAAGATGTGGGTTAAGCCCATCAGCGGTGACTTGGCGAAAGCCTTCTGTACTTTATGCCGTCCGGAATTCTCAATTGGCCATGGCGATGAGAATGACCTAACTCAGCATGCTTCCACAGAAATGCACAAGAAGGCCACACTAGCTAAAGGTGGCAAGTGAAGCCACGTATGTGTACCATACGGTTAAACACGGACTCAGCTACAACAGCACTGACTGTCTTGTTAAGCTCAACGGTGCTTTGTTTCATGACTCAAATGTTGTGAAGAAGATGCACTTGAAAAGAACAAAAGCTGAGATGACTACAATGAATATTTTAGGACCAAAGACTGCGGGATATTTTGGATGATCTGTCCCCGACCAAAGGTGAGCCTGTGTATTTCTCAGTTGCCACCGATGCCTCAAACAAGGGAAATAGAAAAATGTTTCCAGTGTGCGTGAGATATTTCTGTGTCGGATGGAGTGCAATGCAAGTTACTTGACTCTTATGAAGACAGTGATGAAACTGCAAATGGCATACACCAAGCTCTGATCAACTGTCTGGAAAAGCATGAACTGGATATTAGACACATCACAGCCTATGCAGCAGATAATGCCAATGTCAACTTTGGAAAACACCACTCCATTTACCAGTTATTGAGCAGTGCCAACAATCGCATTCTGAAAGCTAATTGCCCAGCTCACATAGCTCATAACACCTGCAAGCACGCCTGCGATTAGCTGTCAGTGGATATTGAGTCCATTGTTTTACAGATCTACAGCCACTTCTCAGTATCTGCTTCCAGAAGAGAGGAACTGCATGCATTTTTTGCCTTTGTTGACATTGAGTGGCGTGAAATTCTGCGTCATGTTTGCACACGTTGGCTCTCTCTTCATCCAGCTGTCGATCGTCTCCTGCAAAGCTGGCCAGCTCTTACTTCATATTTCAGGTCCCTTGGGGAGACCTGTCCTGTGGCACCGAAGAGGATTTTTGAGGATGAAGAAAAAACAACATGGGGTGTGTTTTAGACCAACTAAAAAAGCTGGAGGAAACAAAGTTCTGCATCACAGATGTTTATGAGGAAGTCCTAAAGTTCAAAATGAAGATGCTTCAGCAGAAACAGGACAGCTTTTTTGGATACCAGACCAAGCAGCTGATGGACAAACAAGTGTCAGCACAAAGGTCCAAGCAGCAACAGGACTTTGTGAAGTTCTATGACTCTGTCATTGCATACATTGACAAGTGGTTTGATTTCTCACCAGAAAATGTAATGGTGAAACTGAAACCAATCGGCCTGTATGAGGAGCTCTCCTTCACTGACCTGGAGCAGGAGGTGGCTGCCCTCAAAATGACAGAGACAGTCAGTATGGACCAACTCTATGAAGAGTTTTGTGCTAGCCAGGAGGAAATACAGAAAGCCAGACAGGATACCACAAAATCCACCAGTGAGAAGTGGGTGGCAGTCTTCCAAAACATAGGGAAAGCCAACTGAATCAACATGTTCAGGATTGTCTCATTTGTCCTCAGTGTGCCAGGCTCAAATGCCTTTGTAGAGAGGATTTTCTCTCTGATGATCATTAAATGGTCAGACTCAAGAAACCGATGCAGCACAGAGCTGATCAAAAATGAACTTCAAATATCTGTGAACTGTGATTTATCATGTAAGGACTTCTCTCTGGCTGTGCAAAAGGACAAAGGACTGCTTGAATCAGTCAAGTCATATCTATGGAAAAAGTAGACTTGGTGAGTCATGCCCCTTTTCCTCTTTTGCATTGTGATTTCTTTGATCAATTATTTTGAGGTTTATTTACATGAGCTTACATAATGATAGTTTTAGTAAAGCTATAGACTAAATGGATTATACACATTTTCTGCCTTTCCAATTGAATAAGAATATGAATATACACTGTATATTCACACAACACCATACCCACACCACCGTGGCATGCCACCTTTTGTCCCTTATTTGGTAGTGAGAAAGTTGGCAACCCTAGTGTCAACGTCTAGAAACACTACATGCTCAACAAACTCAGAATTCCTTAATAGTTGGCAGAGAAGATGCAAGAAGGAGCAGCAGCTTCACAGGTCTCCCACTATATCCCCAAGGTAACAGAGAGGGATTATGTGGAGGCATAGCTGCAGGGTGGCCACAAGGTAGGTGGGCTGGGCTCATTGTTCCTTTTGTTAGGAGAAGCCCAAAATGCCTACCAAGACCTACCACCTGACCAGGTGAATGATTAAGTATTGTAGTCAAACCAAAAGGTGCACAACTGCACCTATGACCTGTTGATCTGTTCCTACCAGAACTCAGATGTTTGAATTGTGCAGACTAAACCACCTCTGGCTGCAAAGTGAGCCCACGCACAGTTCAGAGTGGAATAGGGGAGGTGGCAAAGGGGAAACAAGGCCAAGTGGAGGACCTTAAACCAGACCCAAGTGTGGAACCTGGAAAGGATGCTAGAAGGCACCCACCAGGGAATGCTGAGCCACAGTGCTACTGTTTTGAGTGTCGTGAGATGGGCCACCTGGCCTGGGCTTGCCCAGGAAACCTGAGTTCATGCCTGCAGCCTCTTCAACAGATGTGGGAACTGGAAGACCTTGCAGTATGTTTCCTGATTCTTGGCACATGAAAGTGCCCCTCCTTCTATGGTGCCTGTAAATGTTGCAGGTAAAGATCCAGTGGTTCTACTGGACATGGGGAGTAGGGTAACACTAACTGAAACCAAACAAAGTGAAACTTAACTTTTAATAATGCATAAAATTCAGCAGCAGAAAAAGTATAATCAAAGTGTAATCAAAAATTTGAATGATGGATGTTGATTCCAGACTAAGTTGATAGCTTAAACAGTTGAAAGTTGTTGAACTCTGAAATTTGGGGCGGAAGAAGAAGAAAAATATTAATAAAGAAGTAAGTACAAGAACATAAGTGTGCTTTTCTGAAGCAACTGTGTATGCGGTGTCTAGTAACTGGACGTATCTCTCATAACTGGGTATTCGGTGTCTAGTAACTGGACGTATCCTTTATAACTGTGTATGCGGTGTATACTTTGCGCAGGCTTTTGAATTGTTCAGCCTCCCATAGTTCGGGTTCTAACCGTACCCATGCTAATGGGAACGGGGCATTAGAAAATAATTGACACTGACATGTAAGACAATCACTAATTGACACATCTTGGATGCTTAGAGCATACAAGTATGATTTGGCAATTAGGTGTGATCTTCATGTAGTATCCTTGGATCTGGCAAATGCTTTCGGCTCAGTGACACACAGTCTGTTGTGGGAGGCTTTAGAGTGCCAGATATTATAAGGAAGTTAGTTAAAGCTTACTTTCTAGACATTCAACTCTGTTTTACAATAGCAGAGAATACTACAGCATGGCAGCAACTGGAAATAGGCATTATGGTTTACAATTTCCCCTTAGTTTTTACGATGGAAATGGAGGTCATTATCAGGGCATCAAAGTGGGAAAAGGCTACAGGAAGGTCTGCCCCCTTCCACATGGTATAATGCAAGCCTAAGTGATAAGGATCAACTTCAGGAATTGAGGCAGGAAGTGAAACAAGGAAAACAAGTACACAAGTAGAGACAAGTCAGGGCTGATGTGGCCTTTGACAGTATATGAGGTTCCCCTATCAAAAAGTAGAAAAGCTAGACAGGCTGGTTTAGATTAGATTAGATGGCTCTTTATTGTCCCCGAGGGGAAATTGCAGTAATGCAGCAGTACAGAACAAGAGAGAGGCACAGATCACTATACAGTAAACAAATTTAAGGGCAACAAACTGTATAAAAAAGATCCTCAAATATACAAAAAGAAAAATAAATATACAAAAAATATACGATTAGTGCAAGGAATAATAACTTAGTTACAGTTCACAGTACAATTTACAGTTGTGCAATTTGGTCAACACACAGTGTGTGTGTGTGTGTGTGTGT
>CABFOQ010001296.1:0-13488 GCA_900660455.1 Gephyroberyx darwinii | reverse complement strand
CACATTCATTTCATATTTTTATTTTATTTTAGTTAGTTTTTTTACAGATATTGCAAATGTATAGTTTTATTAGTTTTGCAAACGCTAACATCAAAGTCTTCAACTCCCCTTAGGAACCCATGTACATTTAAGCCCGTCTGGTCTCCCAAGACAGTGAGAGAGGATTTGCAGCAGTACAAAACACAACCCAGCGCTGCCTTTCTTCCAAACCGTTCTTATCATGAGTCTTTCAATAAAGCACAAGGGCAGCAAATGGCCAAGGATGTCGAAGAGCTTTGTCAGCAGTTCAGTGGCTTTGATGCCACTCAGCAGTGGCTTTGTAATTCCTCCAATGGAGACATGGACTTCTACTCCCCCCAGCCCCAGAAAGTGCCACCAATGCCCAGCATGGGCAACTCCTACCTGTCACAAATAAGACAAAGTAAACATGACTACATCTCCGCTGATAAAGACAGAGGGAATAGGGAGCCTATAAATAATTTCCCTGGCCTCAATGATGTCTTTGCACCCCAAAGCAAGATGAGCAGCCGATGCTTTGATCCCTATGAGGACCACTCCATTCAGAGCAGTGTTAAGCCCATGAGTAAGGAGCAGTATACGGCACAAGTCAACAAACTCGTCAGCAATTTTCAGGTGTTACTGGCTGGTGAGCACGATAGCTTACACCACAGAGAGTCTGAAAACACAAGCAGGCAGACAATGGAGATGCACTATGAAGAGAGCATGGCTGAACAGTGGAAATTCACCAGTCCTGCAGTGTCAACACACAATAGTCCTACAATGCAGATCCAGAAAGAGCCGGTAGGAGAGAGTGGGGCAGTGCAGAGGGAAAGAAATGGTGTAAGGAAACAGACATTTCAGGGTGATAATAGCCCCCAAGATCTACTTGGGTTCAACCCTCAAAACAGAGAGTACTTCCAGCAACCAAAACCCCTCTCTGCATCCTTTAAGTCCCCAAACCAATACCAGAACAAGATGGCCACGCATAGAGGAAACACTTCACTCCCCGTAAGCCTGAGCCTGAACCAGTACTTGCAGCATCACAGCCAGCAGAGCCAGATGCAGAACAAGATCAAGCCACCCAGGGTAAACTGTGGACCTCCTAACCCGTCCAATTTTTTATCTCCATCCGTGTCAGAGTTTGTACCTCAGCACTCCCACCAGATGCAAAGAGGCCCACTATGCGCTCAAGACTACGGTCACAGGGACGGGCCAACCATCCACTGCCGGCCAGGACAGGGCCAGGTGGGGACCGGTCTAGACAGTGGTAGGAAGAGAGATCGGGACTCAGAGATGCAGCTGGAAAAGAACAGGATGCACACGGCTGGCTTTCTGGGAGAAGGCTTCTCTACACACACTCAGACCAGCACTCACATGAGAGAGGGAGACAGAAACCCATACTTTGACCTCTTGGGGAGCATGCACAGCCCACAGAGATTTGGTGGAGGAACAGTAAGTGCAGGAGCGACCCCACAGTTTGTGCCTTTCATATATCCTGTCAGTGACCCCAGAAAGCGCTCCTGCCAGATGCCTTTTAACTCGTCTAACTTCAGCTCCAGATCCTCGCTGCCCTATGGAAGTGGCATTCCCGTAATGGACTTGGGCGATATGATGCCAGACAATGAGTTCACAGCTTTCAACCCCTACCTCAGTGACCCGATGGGCTGCAGTGGAAAGAGCATTTATCCTGGCATGGCGAGGTCCCCAAGGATGGTGAAGAACCGAGGAGGACCTATGAGCCAGCTTCACTTCTACCTAGAGGAAAACTATGAGCAGTGGAGGTATTTGGAGAAGGAGAGAAAGAAGGTGTGCATTCAAAATTGCAATTCCAAAAATGAAAACAATTATAGTAGCTTTTTTCTGTTGCGTTTGTAACTACTTACATATGTTTTCTATTTTAGGCAGAAGTCATCCTTACCAAGATATTTCCTGGGAAGCGGACTGCAGTGGTGACCAGCACCGCCCTGCCACCAAACCCCACTAGAGTCGACCATCTCATTGTCAACCAGATACGAGAACAAGCAAGGGTGAGACCCCAGCATTTAGGATTGTTATCCTAGGGCCATCTACAGGTTAATTTTGTCACAGCAAGCGTGACGTCTAGAGGGTGATATTTCACTTTGCTAGATTATTAGCTCCATTTAGCACACTTACCTCCCTGTGAGGTCCATCACCGGTGAACCACAGGGAATAGCTGCCCCAGGAACCCCATTTGTAATGCAGTTCTCCTGAGATTTCACTCTCTATTCACCTCCATTGTTTGAACCTTGTCTACAAACCCTGCTTATATATGAAGTACGGCAACTGAGACATCGAGAAAGTGATTATTTAATCTTTTGGAATGTCTTGTTTGATGAATTTACGACGGATGCAATTATTGATAATTGTCAGAATGGAAGTTGAGTTAAAGACTTTCATCACTGGTTGAGTTCTGTGCTGGGACATGTGAACTGATATGGCACAGGGATATACGACACAGAATAAAACTTATTTTGTGTTCAGTCATTCTTGAAACAATTTTTGAAACATGCTTTTTTAAAGACCTGCGTCACTTTAGTTTGAATATTTGTTAGAAGTTCATTTGTTGAAAAGTAAATATGTGAATTGTCCCAAGGCCAGGAGAGGATTGTAAGGATTTATTGTGTTGATATGTCGCAGGTGGTGAGCCTTCTGTGTAAAATGGAGAGTCTGCGCAGTGTTCCTCTCCATGCCAATATCAGCTCAGCTCTGGACAGACATTATATGGCTATTTGCGATACCCAGAGCAGACGTAAGGAGGAGTTTGCCAACATGTCTAACCGCCAGAGGCAGGGAGGGACTCACTTCAGAAAGGACAGAGGTAACTCAGAAGTGCAATGTTAAGAATAAGCTGCTTTGTCTAAAAATGCCGCCAGTCTTAACTCGCTTCTGTTTGATAGACACGCTGCTGCTGGCCATTGCATTGAAGGACTTATGTGCTGCCACGAGGAAGACCCGTACAGCCCTGTGGTGTGCCCTCCAGATGACATTGCCTAAGTCTGTCGAGAGGCCGGACCAACATGTTGACATGGAGGCCCCCTGCGAGGCGAGCAGCCCAGAGAAATACTCCTACAGTTTTAATTTGGTAGTTTGGTAATTTAGTAGGTAACAAGCACATTTTAAACATATGTTGATGAAATTACAGCCACATGTCTCGAGTATAAATTCCCACAGGCAGGCTCAGTCAAGAAAATGTGCCGATTTTGCAGGTCTAATGAAAACTGATGGACGTCTTCAGTATTGAATGTAGGAGATAATCTCAGAACAATTTGTGTTTGTTTGCCATTGTTTTGAATGGGCAGTTCAACTCTTATATGCTGTTGAAATGAAGGTCCCGCTTTCACTAAAGGCCCAGCCCTTTTCCCATTTCTGTTACTGACAAGTCTATTGTCAGAAATTTTATCTGCTACGTGAATCTATCCTGCCGTATCTTAACGTAATTTTGTTTAATTAGTGTCAGATCCAAATTAATGTGAATCTTGCTCCATCATATTTGTATTTAAAGGCAATATTTATGCTGACATGTCAGTGAAAGTTTCCATTGTTTTACGTATTTATTGGAATTGATGCTCCCTCAGTTCGGGGTATTCCCAAACAATAATTGAATCATAAAAGCAATAGTTTAAAGTGAATATGGTGAAGGGGAATATTTTCTTAAAAGTTCCAACTTTTGAAGCTTTGATTGTTCCTCTGTTAACAAAATAGTATAATCAGTCCATTGTTTTTTTATTTAACTTTGAACTGGACCAAGTGATACCTTTACTTTTGAAAAAAAAAATGTTTGATGTTTCTCACTTTAATTTTACATGTATTAATCACATGGCCCTCATTGCTACCAGATAAGAATGATGTTTGATAATACTATCAGTGAAATATGACATACTGTGGATCAGCGCTCCCCCGACATGCTTTGTGAATACGAGCAGGGTTGTTCCAATCCCTGTCATTTTAACGTTCCTGTTTTGTTAACCAGGGCTTACTTTCTGTGTTCCATCAACTGAAAAAAAATAAAGCAAATTGTTCAAATGTTTTTTTATTAATTTGAAAAGATGTTAAACCCCATTGCAAACATTCAATCATGGTACATGATAGATCTGAGGTAATCGGTAGTGACCACTGCTTTGTTCTTATTCTCAGGCAAAATGTGAATAGCCAGTGAAACTAAAATCTGAAGGGTCAAAATGAAAACACTAGAAAACCTGATACGAACGTTTGCCTTTTCTCAAATGTGGAGGTGCAGATATGAAAGCCGTTTGCAAGATATTGGCAAGTGTGTAGCAACAAGCTCCATGCACCGTGAGAGATTTGCAACCCACTGGGCATTTTCTGTATTCCTGCGAAGATCAATCCCAATTTGTCTTTCAGACGTTAAGACTGCTTTGATCATTTCAGGGGCAGTTGTGCCATGCTACACAATGCTACATTTCAGTTGGATCGCCGCCATATTGGCAGAGACCTATTGAAACGAGCAGATGAAAGAACCAAGGCATGTACAAGATTACGAGCTTTGTTCCTGGACAACGGCTTTCCAGAGTCTGTTCATTTCCACGGCCCCGGGGGGGAAAACACAAAATAAATGGCCTGTATTTTTAGACTTGCACATTTAGTACACTCAACACGTATTCATAGCTGAAGAAAGCAATTAACAAAGAGGGTCTAATGAAGTCACGTTCACATACTGTTGGTGTCAATGAGGCTTAGGCAAAAAGAGGCATCAACTGTTGTTTCTATTTTCATCCGGTAACAAAACCTTCCACGTCCAAAGTGTCCTTTCTCCTTGTTTTATCTTTTGCGTTCACCTTTCTGTGTACGCTTCTTCTCCTTGTCTTTCCTTTCCTGCTTGGCCAGCTTGTCCTTCTCCCGCTGCATCTTGTCCGATTCCTTCTTCTTCTGAGCGTCCTCGCGAGCCTGATCCCGCTTTTGCTTTTGTCGGTTCAGAACCACCTCCACGTTGGTGTTCTTGAACAGGGCTGAGGCTTTCAGTGAAGGACAGTCAGATAAAAGCAAAACTTTTAAATCAACCAAGCTATTCAATACACTCCCAGATACCTACAGACCATTGCAGGAACCATTTATATTGCAATAGCTAACAACTGAATTCCATCAGAGTATACATTGCCTCTGATTTCATCAGCATAGCTTTAGAAAGGATACATTTTTCACCTCCAGAAAAATGGATTCCACTGGTTGACTCCTCTTCTTCACCTTCAGTGCTTATGTCAAGGAAACAACTGACAGATTCTAGGAAATACGACTCAAATTATACAGCCTGTTTCAAAAGCAGGTAGACATTTTATACACATTCTTCTAGAAGTAGTGAGTAGTCAGTTAAAAATGACTGGTACTTGTGAACTAGACATTCATGTACTTGTTGAGAGAACCTAAAATACAACCTTTCCTCTTCCCTTGAATGTGCTTGTGGACATTCCCTGCACGGTCAAACAGAAGTTAGCGTGAATGTTGCACGTTGTGAAACCAAGGATATTCCTCTTCGTCTGTAACTTCAGCATATTGAGCCAGGAGGGCCTCTTTCCTCTTCTTGGACTCGTCAGACACCTCCTTCTGTTTCACCACGATCTGAGCCTGTTTCTCTATCATACTGGCGATGGCCTGCACCTCAACTACAGAGAGGGGAAGACAATGAGTGTTGACAGAGTACACCACCCAGCTTTGACCTTGATATTGTTGTTAGTTGGACCACTCAGATGATGAAGTACCTGCAATTATGAAGGTACATTAACCCAGGCTGGTTTGATATTGTGCTTTTTTCTGTAGAAGATTGTAGTTTGTTATTGCATTTATGTAACTTTGACTGCATTTTGATCTCATACTGCTTGTTGTTGTTGGTCTGCAACATTTAATCAGACTGGGAATCTGGTTGAATAAGAGTTAATTAAATAAATAAATACCATCATCGGTGTCACACTTGGTTTTTGTTCGGGCACAGCTCTCTGTCCACTGCGTGATGATTTGTCTGCAGACATCTTCCAGGGTGTCCTCCTCCTGCACACAAGGGACAATTAATACCTTGTGTTAAATACCCTACAGCCAGTTTGTGTTTGCTGAACAGTGCCCACATACCAGCACCAAGTATAGATGACAGTCACATACTTTGTAGCCCAAGTAAAAACAAAATCACCCACTGGAGTCAAGTTCACACAATTATGATACTGTGAGCAGAGAATGCCAGTTTCCCAATGATTGCCAGTAGAGAAGCTTGTAGACATTATAGATTGGCTTGTGAAGAGTGGTTTTTCATGTTCCCATTTTCTGATTTAATTGCAGCAGGGGGACATAGAAACAAACCTATGAGCATCCTTAATGAATGTGAATTTTTTTTATCAGTATTCCCCTTTAAGCTATTAATAGACTGACATCAGCTGAGCACCAGTAACTGTCATCACACCTGCTCTAGACTGTCAAGACAGCTTATCCAAAATGAACATAGAGATCCAATGGAGGCATAAATCCAATACACCAAGCAGCAATTATTTCAACAACCAGTGAACAACTGGTTCCCACCATGTCCTTCCACCAAAATGCACCGTGGTACGTTAGCGGGCACTGATCTACAGTGGGGATAATTTATAGGAAGAATTTACCACAAGAGCCTGATGACTCGTAAGACGTCTGACGTCATGCTCTACCAACTACTGTGCGTAAGTTTGCCGATAAGCAAGGCGCCATTAAACTGCAAACTCCAGATTTTTGGATTGAGTTTGGCGTGACTTCCAGTCCACACAAGAAAACCGCTCGTACCAGGACCCCACTTCAAGAACCACTAATATGGCTAACGTCGTTATCTTGCTCCATAAGGCAGCTGACACAAGCGTTAGTTCGTGGCACCGCCTCGCACACAAGACAGACATCAACAAATGACAAGTACATAACCGGGGCATGCCGCTGTGGCTACTTGCCAGAAATGCGGATAATATTCCTTGAAGCGCATCTTCTTTCTCCTCATCAGTCTCCTCTTCTTGCAACACCCCTAAAATATACGCCCCGTACACCTCACGGTCCACTTCCAAGGAGTCTAGCCGATCATTCAGCCAGCTTTCAAACTCCCCGGCGTCTACCACGGGCGCAGCCATCTTGGCCCTTTGGGGTCCTTACAAACCACCCGGCTGTCCCTTCTGATTGCCTGCACCGATAGTGAGCTTGCACATGTTTGATGGTCAGACAGTTTTATTTTCATGAAAAAGCAGGAAACCCGTGTTGGTGAGAAACTAAGGGACCATTTACAATCATTTTACAGGCTCAGGAACAGATTTTTTTATTGGACAAAGCAGGCATATAACTGGAACATACACAGTATACAATATACACATAAAATACGTCTACAGTCTATGCAACAGGCTTTATAGAAGATGGTACAAACTAGGGTTTACGTAATATCATTAGCATATAAAAAAACCGTAAAGGGATTTTAAAAAAATCTATTTCACATCTTTTTGAGTAGAATAATATAGGATAGTATTCATGTATCGTTCAATAACCCTATAAATCACTACATTTACATTTATGAATATGAATTTATCGATTACAATTACAATTTAATTTCTCCTCAATTTCTCCTCCTCTCCTCCTCAAGTTATCACATATATGGCAAATAATGTATCATTAAACGTCTTTCTAAAATAACAGTGAAAAATGCTTGACAGACGATTCCACTTTTTTTGTTGGCCTTGGCGCGATGAGGCACATCAGCCACCCGAGGGCGACAAAATACCTCAAACAACACTGATGAACGCTAGTACCACTGATCATCACCCAGTGCTTGGTGTGCACTCATTGTACTGGAATTTGTAGCCATGAACATTGTTTCTTCGTCAGAAATGGGTGAGAAGTTTGTCGCCCATGTGTTGTAGAAATGCCCATGGCTGCACAAGTTGAATCTTGGCTCTGGTTTTATCTTTTTGAGTGAAGTTGTATTTAAGAAATATTGAAATGTTGAAGTGTCCTAGTCAAGTTTAGCATATAATAGACCTTAGATTGGCTTTAATTGCCCCTTCAACTCTGAGTAACAGAAACCAAACATTACTGATCCTTGTAGCCATCCTCTTGTATCGACGCTGGAGTGAAAAATAGCCTAAATGTCAACTTCCATTGCAGTTTCACATAGGTAAAATTGAAATGCCACATGGTTTCAACTTTCTGTATGTATTTAATTAGTAGTGCACCCTTTGACAGTTTGGTCAATACGTATAACCTACAAATGTAAATGAACGCCAAGCGGGAATACATTCTCTTGCTGTTTTAGTCTGTTTGTTTTGACTGAATCAATACAATTTGAATATTTCTGGATTAAACTCAGTCCTTTTTATAGCAAGGACATACATTGGGTGCCTCATCTCTTTTCCAGATAGGTCTACATCCATTTTAATCCATTAAGTCACATTAAGTCTAATTTGCTCCAATTAATTTGCAAATGTCTTCATTAACTAGGGTGGACTACTTTAGTGATTTTAAATTTAAGTGCATTAAAGATAAAATTCACCCTCAAACATAAATCATGTATGTGATTACTATTATCTTGGACATTTCAGTCTAGATTTGTGAATATGAATGTGTCTCCCTCAAAGCTAGAAACAAGACAGCCAAGAGCTTTTGGATGATGTCATCAAGAGATAAATGTTGGGGCTGCTCTGCTGACAACGACTTTGTAAGCACAGTGACAGGAACCAGAGTGGTTTGAATTGACTTGGTTTTTAGGGATATGGGCACATTGTGGTTCTTTCAAGGGTGACGATGAAAATGCTCATTTGAATGTAACAGCTCCAAAACACGTTGAAAGCCAATGTTAGTCTTAATTCACCATCAATCAAACAGCTCAAGGTTTTGTCTTTAGATGACAATGCAGAATAGATCCTTTGTTCTATTGTTCCTGGCTTTGGGAGAGCTGCAGTTGTTCATACACATTGATTGAACAACTAAAATGATGAGAATAACAGAAGTGAATTCATTTAATTTGGGTTGCATTTTAGCTTTAAGGCATATGAAGCACCTCTTACAGGCCAATTTCTTCTGTACTTCCTAAATAAAACTTCAATTAAAAATGTCCCTGTGGGGAATTGGGTTACTGCAGCAGCCAAAGATACAATATTGGTAAAAACAGAACAAATAGACACATTGAAGATAACACAACAAGTAATTACAACAAAAGTGCATACTAAATAAAATAATAATAATCACAACAAAAAATAATGTATTGAAGATGGTAACAAACATATTGAAGATACAGTGTTTTTTATGTTTATGTCTTAAAGGATTCTCGCTATGTTCACTGTTGACAGACTAGCAGATGTTTGGAATTTACAACATTATGGAAAGGTGTGTGAATGTATCGTTGGGTTTTCAGAGCAGATGTGCACCATTCGCTGTTCCATTATCATGTACGCAGATGGGAGAGTATATCTACAAAAAATGTGTCGAGAAGATTTGCATTGTTATCCGAAATGTTTCCCCATTTGACAACGCTCGCTCGTTGCTCATTGCTCTGAACCGCCTGGGAGTTTCAGTGAAAGTCCTTTTGTGGTGAGATGGCACTTGAAAGGGAATCCTGGACCTTCAGAGTAAAAGTCTTTTTTTAATCGTCAGGCTTTAAGGAAGCATCTCGGCTATCTGTCTGAGGCACCAGCTGAGGCAGCGCAGCGAGGGCACTGGAGGGACACTGTCACCACCAGAGGCCTTCTTTGCATGAATGGACCCACTGCACAAGCACCACTGAGCTCATGAGCCGCGGTCTAGGCTGCTTCATGGATGAGGTATTTAATTTACACCTAAAAAACATGCCAGTGCAAGGTCTATCAAAAGGGAAAGTTACCTACCCGCTCTCTTTGTTTGCAACAACTACTAAGATGAGGCAAAGATAGTAGAGAAATGTGAAGACCAGATAAAAGCTTTAAGGAGGGACAATGATTCTTTCATATATTCTTCTTCATCTAGCTACTTTTTAAAGTTAGCAGCCCATAATCTCCACAGGCTGTTTTGAGGTCAGCTGTTCATTTGAATAAAAAAAGGTGTGGAGGCTTTATCAGCCTGCTAGCCTGGCTTGTTAATTGAATGTTAACAGCCAGAATTTGAATCAGCGCTAAATGCTGGGGAAATGGCAGCCAAATCAGTGCCATGTGATAGTGCCATGAATCCACAGTGCCACAGTTCTTGATTAAAAGTGAAAAGTTGATTGTGCACTAGCTTGCAGAAGCATTTACGCTCCAACTTGTACGCTTTTGGCAGTGTGCATGCCAGCGCTGCTGTAATTCAAATGCTGATTTCAAAACAATCTATGCTATTCTTAATTAATTTTGCAGCTGCCAATCAAATAGCAGTCGGAGGCCAGCTCCTCAAACTCACCTTGTACCGGAAAACTAGAAAAAACTGATTTGTTTCCACCGACCAAGCAAGCAGAAGACCTCAGGGACAGAATCGTTTTGTACCCTGCAAACCTTTGAGAAGATTGCTACAATGCATACGGCACCATCGCATTGGTAACAAGACGCAGACCACTACGGGGGAACTGGAAAAGAGCTGCTTAGGATCAGGTTGAAGTTAAGTAAAAGCAATGGTTATGGTCCAGTAATGGGTAGAAAGATGCAGGTGGTGGCCCAAGTGAAATACAGATGTGCTGCCAGCATGATTCTGCTCTTTGCCACTGGATGGAAGTAGAAGATGCTAATGTGCTTTACTCCTGCTTTTGTTTAGACACGGGGAGTATAGCTTTGGCTCTGATAGCTTGGAGTTTATATGGCAGTGTGATTCATTGCAAATTGCACCACGTGCGTGCATCGCAGTCAGCGCGCAAGCGGAGCTGCGGTGACGCGTCCTGCCAGCCGTCTGTTCATCCTCTTTGGCGTTGGGACAACACCTCCCAGCTGTGTGGATCTATTAAAAACAATGTTTCCACATGCGTGCGTTGTTCCTACTTCCAGAAAGCGATACGCGTTTGGGCTCTCAGCCCTCCGTCCCCACTACTTACTACATAACGGCTTCACACGTTGCTGGCCTTGCATTAATGAAGTGCGAAGCTTCGGTGATGCCACGGGGAACGGCTACTCTGTTTCCTCCTTGCCCAGATACATTCAGTCCAATTTGTTGCCCACAATTACGTTCTGCGGACAAGGGCCAAACCGGCTCTCGCCAGACCCCCGCAAACTGAAACAGCCATGAGTTCCTGCTCTAGACGGTGTGATTCTACTCTAACGCTGCTGTTTTCCAGATGTTTTAAAGGGAGTCGGGGTCAACAGAGATGGACATAGTGTGAGAGAGGGTGAGGGATAGATAGTACAAGTGAGAGAGGCAGACTGCCATCACGACAGGCTGGCGTAGTCATATTTCAAGCTCAGGGGCCCAGGGTCGCTGCATAATGCCATTGCCTCTCTCAGCACTGCGTAGCTTTAGGACGCCTGTCCTATTTATATTGAGGGGCTGTGGATTGATGCGAAATGACGAGGGCCGCGAGGCTGCTGAGTGGGTGGGCCTCCACATGCTCAGCTCCACAGGCAACCCTCTCCTCACTCACACACACACACACACACACACACACACACACACGCACACACGCACACACGCTCCCCTGTCTTCATGTCCCAATGCCACCAGCCTGTAAAAAGCCCTACAGTCCCAATGTGCAATGTCCTCTCTCTGTCAACATATCCTCTACCCCAGCGTTAATGTGACAGAGTACAACCAGCACCCAGAACAACCAGTCAACGCAGAGCAATGAAAGGCATCCCGTGTAACAGGCATGTTTCCTCATTTTCCCAAGCAGTTTGCTTCCTCATCACGCGGTAGATTGAGATGCAGCGATGATGAAAGTCCCCGTGTGTAAAGAGTAATTCCATGGAATAAGCTTTTTAATTCAGCTCTGGTTGATTTGTATGGTATGTGACAGTGCAGAGGCTTGGGCACAAACAACTAACTCTATTACAGTGTAATAACTACGTCTGAGTCAAATTAAAACACAGGGAACGTCTTAAGTTGCTGGAATAAACTATGTTTCCCTTTATTTGACAATACTACTTCCCCCAATCTGCATCATTTTCCCACTCATGTGTTGTCAGTGATCTATTTGAGGAAAGAAAAGGGTACAATTAAATCAAAGATGTCTATTTGTTTGATCATCTGTACAGGTTTGCACGGATTCAAACGTCTGCTTCACTGGCGTCTTTGGTGGGGACAAAAATAATTTGAGCCAATGGGCTGAGGGAACCATCCTGTAATGTGTCATGAGGGCAGTGTGTGTGTGTGTTCATGAGGTTCTGTGGCGGTGGACCTCCCTCATCTCCCTCACGGCTGTCATTCCCCTCATCTGGCTTTAAAGGCTGAAATGTAGGCTAGTAACCCCCCAACCACCACCACCACCATGTGAGCGTGGAAAAAAGGTAATGAATATGGAGCTCTACCTCGGTCCACAGAGACCGCTGGTTGAGTTCTGAGGGTCCCTTTCTCCAAATCACTGAGAAGCACAAAGACCAGTTGACAGCGGGGGGTTTTTTCCCCCCCTGTCCCTCGCTTTGTGAGTGTGAGACTCCCCAAGCGGTGGCCCAGAGGTTTTCAAAATGCGAAGCCCATTCTTTCCAGGTTGCTGAACTTCCGTGACCCCCGGCGGCGGTGAGGGGAAACTTTTTTTTTTTTTTTGGTCGTGGGCTTGGCGTCCTGCCTGGCTCGCCGTGCCAACCCCTTGCCACTCCTGAACAGAGAGAGGAGTGATGGGAAGGGGGCTGCGTGGATGTGTCTAGACAGCCAAGTGGAGGAGGGCAAATATTTAGCCAAGCCACTTGGGGAGGGGATCCAGGCCTCCTCCCCGTGCTGAGGCATGCCTCGTAGCCGGAATCAGGCCATGTCCCCGTCCTGCTCCGTACTCTGTATTCAGGGTCACGGATCTCATTTCTTGGACAATATTTCAAGCTGGCCACAGAGGGGGAATTAAATTGAAGACCTGGCTTGGTATGGGGCACAACGGATGGATGTGGGGGGCGGGTTCTGAAAGAGAATATGGAAAGGAAATATAGACTGTAGGGTCTTGGTACATGGATGCATGAAACGCTGACTGGGTTGTGTATATACTGAATGCAAAATAACCCCCATAGTCATCACTTCAGTTTTCCGGTGTGACATGCCACCTCATTTTCAAAAAAAGAATAGTTATTTTGCAGTTGATTGCCGAATGCAATTTTTTGCTTCTTTCTCTCTTTTAGAAAAGTATGTCGTCAGATAGTGTCAGGGTGACATTTCACGGCAACTAAAGGTGTTTACATGCACGCTCCGATATTTCCCCCAAATATGCTGCCGATCAAAGCTCATTCCCGTGGATTTCCTCTCCACCTACGCCACGTCTGAATAAGTCTCCTAATCAGACGACTTGCCTAGCGAGGGTGCGCAAATCAGGGTAAACATTGTTTCAAACTAGGCAGCAGTGCATCACAGTTTACGGTGACACCATTTCCTACCACACAGAGGGTAAAGAAGAAG
>CABFOQ010001295.1:0-11813 GCA_900660455.1 Gephyroberyx darwinii | reverse complement strand
TCAAAACAAATCGGATTTCAGTCCCTGTAACTTTAGCTAAGGATGATGCACTTGTCTGCAGTCTTTGCTATAATTTACCTTCTCCGATGTTCATACCAGTTAAAAACACATGAAGAAATATCTGAATGTGAGCATCAGTCCAGACTGCAGTTTCGGTTCATTGTTATGCTAGGCTTTCCAAGCATGAGGAACTGCTGGCTATCAGATGTCAACACCCGTCTCCTTATACTCATAAAACCCAGCGCATTTTGGTGTCATTTCCTATAGTTGGTATGATTACATTTTCACTGCTACCGCACCACAGTTCTCTTGAAAGAGGACTGTGACCCACATTTTCAGGCACATTTCCAGAATTTGATTTTAATTGTTTGCCAATAACCCTGTTTTCAAAATGGCATGCAAATAAAGGATATTAGTTGTAGTAATTCAATAAATCAATGCAATCAAAGCAAATAAGATGTCCCTGTTAACCTTCAGGTGTGTATAACGGCACTTTTGAGAACAACCCCGTGCGGTACAGTGCTGGAGGTACCCTGGCCGAACCTGTTACCACAATATACATTGAGCTGCGGACTCGCTCGGAGAATGCAGTGCTACTGCGGGCTGCCCACGGCTCTGATCTCCTAATGGTGGGTCTGCTAGACTCTTCGATCCGCGTGGAGATCCACATCGGCAACAGTGTTGAGATGTTGGCCTTCACTGGGGTACGCCGAGTAGCTGATGGGAGCTGGCATCGTGTGACAATCTCTAAGAAGGACAGCGAGGCCTCTCACTGGGTCATCACTGTTGACGGAGTCACAGATGCCAGCAGCACGCCGGAGCTCACCGGAAGCCTTCACTTTCTCAATGATAAGGAGGCTGTGTTGGCTATTGCAGAAAGCTTCACGGGTTGTTTAGGTGCAGTACGCGTTGGAGGAGTCTACCTTCCCTTTCTGGATGACCATAAAGCTCCACAGCCCTCCCAGTTCCATGTAGTTGGAAAGGGAAAGATTAATATGGGGTGTACCAGTGCCCCTGTTTGTGCTCCGGATCCCTGTCTAAATGGAGCCACGTGTCAGGACCTCTTCAATAAATTTGGCTGTGCCTGCGACTCTGGTTGGGAGGGAGAGCAATGCGAGGTAGATACAGACGATTGCGCATCTGGACCCTGTGTTCATGGAAGCTGCAAAGACTATTTGGCTGGGTTTGAGTGCCGGTGCCACAGTGGATATGCTGGCACACTCTGCGACGAGGATCTGGACGAGTGTGAGCATCATGCTTGTGAACATGGGGGCACGTGTAAGGATGGACCCAACATGTTCACCTGCATATGTCCTGAGGAGTACAGCGGCCCACTCTGCCAGTGAGTACTCATCATTTTTAATTGATCTTAACAGGCAATGGTGTTTTTGTCGTAGCCTACAGTGCACATGAGATAGATGATGTGCAATTAAAGATGTTTTAAAGAAGTTTAATACCTTTTCCAACAGGTGGGACTATCCTCCAATACAGTGTGGTAAAGATGTTCAGTGTGCAAATGAGGGTATCTGCAATAATGGACTGTGGGGCGCCAACTGCACTTGCATTCCAGGTTTTGCAGGTGACAGGTAAACTCGCCCTTTGTGTTGCGTGACCTCTTGTTGACTGCATGTTAACTGCCAAATTCTTGGATTATATAGTAGCACATTCCCACAAGTGTGATGATGCATTTTTAACATTTGACTTTTGCGTCATATATTTGCTTTCGTCAAGGTGCGAGATGGAGGTAGACGAGTGCGAGTCTAATCCCTGCCGAAATGGCGGTTCCTGTTTGGATCGCCTGAATAGGTTCCTGTGTATTTGCCCACCAGGCTACAGTGGCCCCATGTGTGACACAAGCGTACGTCCTTTGACTTTTTTGTTATTTTTTCTTTTAGCAAAGTATGATCGATCCATAGATATTTCAATATTTTTCTACATTTTCTTCTAGCAAGCCTTAAGTAACTTGCATTCAGAAATTTTATGTATATGAGCTTCATCCTAAGCAAGATAAAAAGGGATAAAAAAAACTAATTTAATCTACATTATTCTACTTATTCTCAATGATTTATTCATTTATGATGATGTATTTTTCACGTTGCATCTCCCAGATATCTTCATCTTCTTTACCTTCAATTTAAAAATTGAAGGTAGCTCTCCTAGCTCTCTCAGCCAGATTTCAAAGGAAGGAACTTACATTTCTGATGTATACATTTCTAAAGTTTCCCAGCTAGAACCACATTCAAATAAGCTGTCATGGCATGCCAATGAGTCAATTTCAGATTTTTTGACGACTACAAACCCAGCTGCAATTCCCAACCTTTTGAGGAAGTCATCAAAGATGCCAAGTACGACATGTTAAAAGCTTGCCACACGAGAAGTGAAGGGAGTAAATGCCATTGACTGAAACAGTGTTTCTCTATTATGTGGGAGGGAGTGGTGAGGTAACCCTTGAGGTTAGTACATGTAAATCCAGCCAAGAAGGAGACAATCACTCCTGACTCCTGAAAGAATAGCTGATTACATTTTTTTGTTGAATAAACCACTCAGGATTGAAGGAGGTTTGTGAGATATGCGTGAAAATACTGAAGAAAAGTATAAACATAAAACATTCACTAAATATGAAATATATGTTTGCAAGTATACATATAAAAAACACAAATGATTTGACTTGACTTGACTTGACCCCAGAGGATCGTACAAGTGGTCCTCGATGGAAGACCAAATAACAATAACCTGACATACACCACAAAACACAATAAAAACACAATTAAAAGTTCATAGGATATATATGGCAAGAGCTAAAGTGTCTTCTCAACTTGTTCCAAAGTAATGTTCTCACTTGAGAAATGCGTGAAGTTTCTAACACTTTCTTAAGGTGCTGAACCTTTAGAAACCATCATCAACCATCGTCATCTGCACTCCTAGATCCATACAAACTAAGCTTTTGGTGTACACGACCTTTAACAGTGCATAAAGATGAAATTTAAACAAGAAATTACAGATTTTGTCAATTTCTACATCAGCCATGAACCAACCATGAGTCCCCCCTTTGTCTTTGCTACCTTTTTGCAGAAACAAGCCCAGAAAGAACGAGTTCCCTGGCTAGTGGTGGCCATCCCACTGGTCTGCTTCTGTGTGCTAATGCTGGTCATCGGCTTGACCTTCATGGTGCTGACGGCGAGGAAGAAGCGCCAGTCGGAGGGCGCTTACAGCCCCAGCTCTCAGGAGGTGGCTGGAGCTCGCCTGGAGATGGACAGCATGCTGAAAGTCCCGCCGGAGGAAAGGCTGATCTAATGGGAAAAGGTTTTGATAATGAAAGGGTTTGATACCTACTGATACCTGATCTGAGCACCGCGGGCAGGTGCATAAGACTCACTGTGACTCTCCAGAGGTCTGACTATCTGGGGGAGATGAATGACATACGTTGTAGGATACAGCCCCCTCCTGGTGGGGACAAGGTACTGGCCCAGCAGTGCTGCTCTGTAGTGTGTTATTTTATTTAGGTGGTGTACTCCATAGAGGACTCCATAGAAAGTCCAAGGAAACAGCCCTTGAGTTATTTGCATGCCAGAAAGTTACTGACAGCATGAGGGAATAGGATTATGGTTACGCTTGTTATTTCAGTGTGATAATTTTGACCCAATTCAACCACAATGCACATATGGACAATGTAATCCCAAAAAAAGTAATACAAGCCAGGTCTAGACCGATATATCAGGCTGATATTGGCCTTTTCTTGAAAATGGAAAATTGGCCAGTCAGTGTGGTCCACTACCGATGTGATGGATGCAGTTTGATTGATTACATATTTATTGTAAAATTTATCAATACTACACTGTTTGTCTATAGGAAGCCCTCAACCTCGATGGATTCTGCACAAGTGTGTACTCATATGGTTATTATTATTATTTTTATTATTATTATTATCCTCATTTTCAATGGGAACTATAAGTGTTCCACGGTCTAATTTCTGTTTCAGGGGCTTACAATTCTGGGGGAATTGTTTGCAGTATGCAGACCCATATTATTAAAAATAAATAAATAAATACAGCCATGGGAGATGCATGTTTGGTTGTATGACAATCTGATCTTATATAATCAAATCTTTATGATCTGATCTCAAAAATGTGTTAAAATGACAAGCGTAACTGCAGCCTTAAAGAGTTTGGATGTTGAAGGAAATACGTTGGAGGCAATTAAAAGCATAACATGCTATTACCATATTGATTGTGGGAGAATAGCAGATAGCAACCCTTATTCCTGCGCGTGAAACAATCTTCTTAGTGTCATTTGAAGTATGTTGTGAGAAAAGAGAGGCATATTTATCATTGTTGTCCTCTCAAATACTTCCTCAGGTATGGATACAAAAAAGAGAAACACCTTTTGCTAATCCCCCCACCCCCCACCCCCCAAGATGCACTGCCGAAAGTGAGGATGTAATGTAAGCAACGCTCTATCACTTCCCCGGCACTCAGGTAGTGAGGCCGCTACACAAATGAATTAAGAAAAAAAAGGCACCATATGGGAGCTGGCAGGGAGTGGCCCACTGCATGAACATTTCTTGCACTGGTGCCAAGCCTGCAATGTTTTGAAGACAGTGATGTTATGTCATACTCAGAAATGAAGTATAGTTACTCCAAATATGTTTAAAAAAGGGGGTGATGCATCCAAAGATGTATTATGACGAGATATTTCAAAATGAATGATTATTTGATATTCTCTGTGAGAGCTATTCATCTTGTTTTTGGGAATGACATCAGAGTCTAACTGTAGGCCTTATTAGGAACCCATGGTACAAATTCCTACTCAAGTTGGCTTTTTTTATAGCTCTTTGTATTTGTGTCAAGACTGTATAGTTTGTATATTCTGGTTGTTCTGTGTTTTAACTTTTGTTGGATTTTGACTCTGCTATTAGCACCTGACATGCACAAAGGGATCATCTACCTGTGTTTGGTTTGGCTTCTTATTTGGCGTGTTTACATGTGTTTACAAATCAGCGAGGAACATATTATTATATCTGGGCTCATACAAAGCAATGAAGGAATCGTAGACTTGGTTGCTGTTCTGATTTTTTTTTAACACTGTTTTCTATGATATTAAAACAAACTGGTGCTGTAGATATTAACTTCTCGGTAACAAGATGTACATGTGGTAGCTTCGAAGTACTTTTGGTTCATATATATATATATATATATGTAAAAAAAGACATTTTGCTTTAGATGTAAAGTTCAACCATTGTAGCGTAAATATTGATAATGAGATGAATAAATAGGCCTATCATGGAATTTTTGTTGAAGAAAAAAAATATCGTGAAAAAAGTGTATCCGTTTTTTAATGTTCTAAGGAAAAAGTAATTGATTGATTATTCATTGCATATGAATATTGTTCAATAGAACTTAGATCTTGGCTGCACATATTTAACAGATTTTTCTTGTTTCATTTACTGTGCAAAATTCCGTTTCTTTCAATCATGACTTTTAAACATGCAATAAAGTCTACACTGTGTAATGCCTTCTTTAATGCATTCCAGCTTCTTTCAGCTGATTTTTTTTTACCAAAGTAAAAAAAAAAAGTTCTCTTTATAAAACAGGAGGTATGCATGGAAACTTTTCTTGCATAAACTGCTCCTTCCAGTTGACAAATTATTGAAATCAGCTGTTTGTTGCCCCATGATTTAAGTGATTTGCTGTTGATTTTTCAATATTAACATCAAATACTCATAGGCATTTGTGAGGGACAGCTAGCCTTCTGTTCATGTATGACTGATGTAAGAAGATGCATTCATTTATTTTATTTACAAAATTAATTTACAAATCGTCATTTCACTTGAATTAAAGACACAATTGCTAAGACGTTAATTACAATTAATAAACCCATCTAGTTTATTCATATCTAGAACTTCACTTAGATCAAGGTCAATTATTACACAAATGTATTCTGCTTCAAAATATCACAAGATTTAGTAGATTCAGTTTTTTTTATTTTTTGTTTCGACTTTAACATCTTTACCGGTCATAAAAAAAGGTCTTAGTGTGATCCAACATAACCAAAATCCGAAAATGATATTAGATTATATAATATTAATAATATATTTTTTTTTACAAAATATGTGGGTCCTCTTAATCTCCACAAAGTACCACAAAATGTATTTTAGTAGCTATATATACAAGCTCTATTGGGTCTGCATTCAGAATAAAAAATGAATGTACGCAATTAAGCATAGCCTAACAATTTTAAAAGATTTTTCTACAAAGAAATGACTTGACTGTTCTACTCCTGGTCTTGTCTTGGTCTCAGTGGGGTGGCCAAACAATTGATCAGTTTGGCAAATTATGGATGGCAGGATTTTTTTTTTCATCTCGTGTAGTAGAGGCTCATACAACTGTGACCCTGCATATGGAAACTTCTTTGTGAGGTCATGCATTCTAGCGTTAATGTGTCATAATATTAAACACGTCATAATTGAAACACAAAACCATATCATATTGTGTGACGCAATGCTATAATTGTAGCCTGATGTCATAATTGTTAATATATCATAATGTGTAATATGTCATAAATTAAGCATACCATGTTGTTGCACAATGTCTACGTAATTATGTATTGATGTTTGGGGTTAAAGAGACAGAGAACTTCTCCATGTGAAAATTTGGCAACATCACCATTATGGTCTTGCTCTCCATATTTCACATTGTTCATGGTTTATGAAAGGAATAATATCGGATGATGTGCATGTTAAATAATCTGCTGAATCTTAGGCCACTCATCGTCTATCAATTTGTTTTTTAACACCCATGGTTATCCCACATGCACGATACCAAATTAAAGGAAACAAACTGAGCACCCTTGCATCCTGCTGGAGAAGACACCTGTTGAAAGTGAATTGATGAAAACCAGTCAAGGTGATTGCATGTAATATTTAATTACGAGATATGCAAAATGGGATAAAGAAATAGAAAACACAACAAAAACAAACAACAAATCAAATCAAACACAAAAACAAACTTAAAAGTGCTCAATTGTATGAAAAAAGGATGGCCACTTTTCTATAGGAAACACTCGTGAGGGATTAATAAGACAGAAGGATACTGGATGCTAATTGAATGACAACCAAGGACCTCAGCCGATATGTATCAATGTATCCATGATGGCAATGTCTGTTATTTGTAATAGGTGTTTATAAATGCTCAGTTACAGAGCTACCATTGTAATCAAGTGTGTGCATGTTGCAAAGAATTGCTAGCTAAAGCCAATTTCCTGTATTGTACATTCAATCACAGAATCTACTTTCTATACAGGTGTAAAGTGAAACTAAAAAGTCAGAAAAGAAGCAGCTAGCTTTTAAAAGTGAGAGCAGTGGTGATTTACCATTTACATTAATACTCTGGGAAGACTAGATATAGTTAATACTATATCAAGTTAATACTGACACTCTTATAATACCAGTTCCTTCATAACAAATAAGTTCTGAAAATATTATCACAAGTTGAAATGAACAATGATTGCTTTATATATATATATTTTTTTTTTTATCCTAGCAAATATCTTTTGCTTTGTTAAAAAAACAAAACAAACAAACAAAAAAAACTTACATACAAACAAATATAGAATTTATGGTTAGACTGATATACCATCAGTGGCAAAAGATTCAGGACATTTTGTTCAAATTATTGTTTTCCCTGTATACTCTTGACATTTTCACTCATGATAAAAAAAAATATATCAGGCAAAAGTACAGACAGGTTTTGATTCTGGCAATATATTTGCTTATTTGTTACAGATATTGTGGTTCTTGCGGCAAGTAAATTAAAATCACCTAGGCTCACATACAACTAACATTCAGTAAAATGACTTGATTTGAAGGTTGTAATCCATCAACAGAAATAGATTTGAACATTTTCTTTGAAATTATTTGGTAGTTTCTTGCTCTTTGAAATGCATTGAGACTTAAGTTGTGGACGGTGGACCTCAGCATATATGTATCATCCAAACACCAATGCCCTCCCAAATCAATTTCTCAGATTATACAGTGTCACGTAAGCCATGTGGTGCCTCTAAACCAGCAGCGATCACAGGAAACCTAGGAGAAACTGCATTTGCTAAACAGTCCCAGTGCAACTTGAAGCATATTGGTGAGAGGGCCTGGTGTTCTTCAAGGCCCGCATACTGAGTTGATCATAGAATCACCAATTTATTCTACACTGTTGAATAATAACAGTTCTAAAATGATTTTAAAAATGTAATTGGCAAGGTCATGAATATTTTGTTGCTTTGCTATGCACAACACCTTCAATTAAGTGAATTGTTCTTGGGCGTAGTTGACCTGACTTTGAATCAGGCTAACGACTCACGATGAGGTATCCGTATTTCAAGGAGTAGCAGTAGACTACTAGTTACCACCCTTTAATCAGTCATACACCATAAATAATGTGACATAAATAATGTCATCTTTACACACAACAGCAACCAGACATGTGCTTGTCATTAAAAGACACCTTAGTACTTTTCACAGCACTTTTAAGGAATTTTTTTTGGCATTCACTACACATTGGTCCCCCAGTATTGCTTACAAAGCAGGAAAGGCTAAATAGCAGCTTTTGGGACATTGATTTGGTAGTGTCAAAACCACACAATTTCCGATGTTGGTGTTTGTTTGTTTTTTGTCGGATCAGCAGACAGAATCAAACTGGCAGCAATTGTGAAGACCATTATTCCTGCTCTCCTTTCACACCTAACACGCTGAGCAAGCAGCCTGTAACTCAGTAGATTATCACAATCCTCGGAAACCAAAAAAAGAATACTTATGTAAGGCAAAAATCAACAGGAAGAGGAAATGGGTAGGGTGAGTTTCAACAGTAGAATTGGCAAAAAGTTGGAGATCCATGTTCCTCCTTCTACAACATTGGAATATACAATCATGGGTTTTGAAGTCTCCATATAGAGACAGAAATATTTAAAATTATTTCATGAGGACATTGCAGTAACTAATATGACACTGCAGAGCAGAAAAGTCTCACAAACTTTCCTTGAGTCTCCTGTTTCTCAATGTATATTTAATCCAGTTAATTCAACTTGTAAAAATGTTCTGTTTTTTTTATGGAGAAGGCAACACATTTGTCACGCATCAATGAGACAAGCCGAAGATGAGATTTATCGCTAGGTGGGCCAAACAAAACATCACTCTGGATGAAGCTACTAAAGACATCAATAAGTGAACTAACTGCATGTTTGAAATGCACCACACGTAGCTACCATAATGCCATTAAGCTGCTAATCAACAACAGCGGACTAGCTACTCTAATGACAAAAAGTTGGCATCATTTTGACAGACACTGCAGTGAGTTACTAGAGTGTGAAATATCGCCTCTTACCCTCCAGGAAACATTGCTTGCTATTCTGGAAATCACATATTTATATTGAGCACTAAGCTAATGACTACGTGATGGCATTAAAGACACGGATGACACAACGGGATATTGTGCAAAGAAATGCACTTGGCGATCGGCTGTGAACTGTTGGCATCTGAATGTGCTGATGAAGCAAGGACAGGTATGCGATCGATTTCCTGGTTAGAATGAGGAAAAAACAAAAAATCCTTTTACCAATCCTTATACATTGAAGCAGGTGAGTCCAAGTGCCCCTAGGGCAGAAAAGATGAGTCCAAATTCTCAATTTGTCTCACCAGACACATTCTTATTCATCATTGGTCAGCAGCACAGCTGGTGGTAGGGGGTGGGTGGAGGGAGGGTAGGTGTGTGTGGATATTCATGGATTTTAGTCAAAAGTCTCCCACCTCCTCCGAAGGTCTTCCACCTTTTTTTTCGGGGGTGTAGCTGGCTTGGCCATAGTCAGCAGGTCCCCAAAAAGATCCTGAGTCTCCTGGGAGTCTCCCTCTGCACAAAGGGTCTTTGCCAATATGTTTGGGGCTGGGATGGGGGCAGAGGGTGAGTCCACCAGGCTGGAAAGGGCATGATTGCTGGCAGAGGAGTGGGGCAGGGAAGTGACTGAGGAAGGGAAGGCTGACTGGAGTGCTCCAAAGGTGGGTGGGAGAGTGGAACCGCCTGGTGAATGTTGTCTGTAGAGCCCCGGTAGTGTGGATAAATGTTGTGGGTGGGGTAGTGGAGTGTGGAAGTAGGAGCCTCCTGGAGGCCCATAGACTATACTGAAAGGATTCCCACCTACAGTTGGTGAATAGTGTGTTTGAGGGGAAGTGTAGTGGAGAGACTGAGTGAAGGGATTGAGTGACGCATGAGGATGGGGTGGGAAAGGAGGCAGGCCCTTTGGGTAGGGCCTGGCAGGTAGTGTGGGTTTGCAGGAAGAAGAGGGTACACGGGTATCACTCCCTTTGCCTACTAAAGTGGAGCTGGTCGGTACGGAGCTGTTCAGGGGGTCTAGAAGACTTAACAGATCTATTTTGTCCTCATTTACCTTGGTGGGCTTCAGCAGGTCCCCATCTGTGGTCATCCCTAGGGCTTGCCTAAACTCCTGTCCGCCTGCTGTAGTCCTTCCATCCCCTGGCCCCACTGGTTTAGAGCGGGGTTGGGCCACGGGGGGTGCTAAGACCTTACCAGGTTCAGGTGTCTTCCTTCCCTGAGGACGTGGAATGGTGATGTTGCTCTGACTGGGGTTGGAAGGGTCTTGAGGGTCAGGGCCTGGGCCAAAGCTTTCACGACTGGGGGGCCGGGCTTCCTGGTGCGCAGGAGGATGACCAGAAACAGGTCTATCCCAGGTAGGAGGCACACAAACAGGCACAGCCATGTCATCCTGCCCTATACTCCACAGCTTATTGTAAGGGTTGGAGAGCTTCAGGCCTGGAAGAGTGCGAGTGCGTTCACCGACACTTAGGTCCATACGCTGCAAAGAGAAGAATCTGTTCAAGCTAAACAAAACTGGTGACTTTTTTTGCTTTTTCAAGTGTTTCGCCAATGTTAAAGAGTGCATGGCCATGACATGACCGTCAAACAGACCAGGGGGGGCTGGCACCATGTAGTTCCTAGAGCAGATCAGATCAGGGAATGCTCCAATTATAAAGGGTGCTTTAGGGCAAAAGGGTGCCAGTCATGGTGTATTAGTCCTAAAGCTGAAGCGTGCAATTTGCACTTGCATTTGGTGATGACGGGAGCTATTGCTAGCTAGTGCTGCTTTTGAAGGCTTGTTTGCACCACAACCTGATCTGCATACATTTCTTTATAAATTAAATGAAAACTGTGAGCTCTTAGATTAAGCAACTGAGGCACAAAACATGTGCAGATTGCCCACAAAATGCAATAATAGTGAATCTGGACCTCAGTGTTTTGCTCAAGTACATTTTGGATATGGATATAGAGATATGGATATTGGCCATTTGAAGAATCAAACCTGAAAGCTCTCATCACTGAATGGGCTACACTACAACATTAAAACAGTAATCCAAACACTCCTTGACACCTCCAGACACCTTGCTATTCCTGTCTCCCATCCTGCTATATTGTTTTCCCCACAATTCATTTCTACTCCACTCGCTGTTTTTGTATTCACTGTCCCCATTATCAGCCACCCAAGCTATTCTGACTCGAGAGCATCTGGACCTCTGACCTGGTAGGTGAACTTGGCTTGCAGCTCCTCGGAGTCTTTGGGAGTCCTCAAATCCTCTAGACTTTTGGCCAGACTGAGGGGCTGGCTGTCGGGCTCATCCTGGCAGCTGAAGATGTCGCCCAGCAGGTTGACATTGGAGAACTTCTCAGTGACTGGGCTGGGTGGGGCGGTGTGACGCTCCACACCGAAGCCAGGATCGTCCCCTTCCAGAAACTCAGCCTCTTTAAGAGAACGGTAAG
>CABFOQ010001294.1:12180-26224 GCA_900660455.1 Gephyroberyx darwinii | reverse complement strand
CCAAACAAATCACCTATCTAGAGAAGTTCAGTATCAAAAACAGGCCGAGGGACGATGCCAACAATGTGGGCACCCACCCCTGGTGCTATAAAAAGGAGAGGGAGGATGCTCTCTGCTGGAGGGTTTTTTTTTTTCTTCTTGCTTCTACAGGGAGCTTTTTTTTCACACACTGATGAGAGCGGTGAGGAATGGTTATCATCACATTCAGTGTTATCCTGAATGAGATGGAAAAGTCTGCACTGTGGCCTGAATCTCTTGCCCTATCCAGCAGCTGAAGTCTGGCCCTTTTGGGGTTTTTTTCCCCCTCGGACAGGAGGGCTGATAGGACAACATACAAATAGTTGTAATGAGTCTTCTCTGTACTCAGTGAGTAATTATTTTTGGCAGGGGAATCATAACATTCATACAGACTGGAGATGAAATGATCCCTTTTCTTTTCTTTCAGAACTCAAAAACATCAAATAAAGCTCTAGGATGGCAAATGAATCCTGAGGGAAAACAGTAGTTGCACTCCATAAATGAGGGCCAAGCTCAGTGAACACTTTGAGGCGTGCTTCTCCACTCATTTGCTTCACCCTCTTATTCCAGCACTCAGCAAATTGTTTTTCCAAAGTACAGACAGTAATGCTATTTGGCCAAATAAAAATCAGATTCTCACATTTGGCAGAAGGGGGTTGCAAAGTAGCAATGACTGAGAGAGTGAGCGATGGCTTTTGAGGCTATTGGGCGTGGGAGGAACCTCTCCGTAGGAACTTACCAAGGCCAAGTCATCCCGACTGCAGTCCAGCGCAGCGATCATCACCTGCTCATAAATAATCCATACTGGGCAGAGGAGACACAAATAGAGAGAACTGTTTTAATACCCTTTCCACTCGAGTGTCTGGTTTAACATGAAACATGATGTATTGGCCTGTAGATGTACCGTCTTAAACATCTGTAATGGATATTTTTAATAGGGGCCACCGATAAAATACTGTCCACGATAGTACCAGTACAATTTCAAACACACACTATGCTTTTGAGATATTGTGATATTGTTAATAGGGATATGCAAAAGTTTTTTAAGAAAAGTGTTTAAGAATCTGCTATTCTTTGTCCTCTCTGGTCATTATACTGTGTGTACCAAGCAAATCATTAATCATCAACAATCATAAATCACAACATCGCCGGTAAAGGCTAACGTATCCATTGGCTCTATGCAGTTAGCGCAGTAACGTCATGCTCACCCGTTGAAATCACTTTACAATTGTATTTATTTTGACACCCATCATTGTAAACACTGTTTGTTAGAACGGGTGCATAATGTTGTTAATCCAACTACAATTAGCTCCCCAAACTTGCTCCACTGGGTCAAAACAAACAGCGTTAGCGTTAGCCACTAGCCGACCAACAGACGCGACCCTGTGCTGAACGTTCCCGTCCAAACTGACAGATCATTTATATGTTTGGTTATTCTGGCACATCTCTGATTATGACATTGTGCATTGCTCTTTTATTTCACGTTTTGCACATTATGTTGTCATTGTTGGCCACAGTCGAAATTTTATTTTGATTTATTTTTTCGAGTTTTTGCATATTATCGTAAACGTTGTTATTGCAAGAAACTTAAATATAGTGAGATAATTTGAAGGTCATATCTCCCACCCATATTTCCTATTACATCTGACAGCATAATACTAACATTATATAAAAATTATAGTAAAGTAAGTCAAGTGTAAAGTAATATAATGAATACTGCACAATGAGGTTAGAACTGAAATCATAATATTGCTTTTGAAATACATTATTTTTACGTAACAAGCCCAACATTGTTAAAAACGCCATTTACACTTGGCGGAACCAAAACAGAAAAAACAATATTTCTGCAGAGATGTTTTCCATCCCTAGTTCTGGGTAGTGGCAGCACAAAAACATGACGTTGGAAAAAATATCTGTCTCAACATGAACAATGAATAAACTGGCATTAATTCGCAAGGTACATGTTTACATAGACGAGCAAGGAAATCATTAACAATTACTTTTGGAAAACAGGGAATATTTGAATAGTCTTTCTGAAGAGTCAAACAATAGTTGAGTCTTAGTTTAAAAAAGACTTTTGTAGCACTTTGTTTCTTCTTTAATATCAGGAATTAAATGGATGAGGAAGACAATGTCTTGCTACCTTGCTGCAATATTGTGATACTGATTTGTGAATTTTGTTGTAGGTCATATGTAATTTCTCTTCTTTCTGCTCCATGACGCACATTCTGATGTCTCTGCATCAAGACATTATGAAACTATACTGTCAAACACCTAGTTTAACACCATACATTCAAACTCCAACAAGCCTTTCAACATTCTCATATTGTTGCATGTGTAGCACGTCATAGAGATCCCCATCATTAACAAGCTCCGCACTCTAACATGTTTCACTTGGTGGTTAGCAATAAAAGATTAACTGTTTATTGAAATGTTCATTCAATCAGTCAGCTATAACAGTATAACACACTGAGTAATAGCTTGGCTGCAGAAGCCAATTAATGGAATTAATACTACATTTCAGACAAGTCTGTTATGACAAGCAAGCCAGACACTCTTTGCCAAATGGACACCCCCTATTAATTGAAAAAAAAACTATTGGATCCAATTCCTCCAAAAACTGATTGTTTTGCCAAAACAAACAAATGCTTTGAGTTTTTCTTGCCTTTTTATGATTCCAACTCTTGTTTTGATAATTGCCATCTCGTTTCACAGCCAATTTAAGAGCTGGTTTCAATAAAACCATGGCGCGTTAAGTGTTTATCCTCCTCTTTAAGGACTGTATGAATCATAATGACTGGGAAAAGGACTTTTACTGGGTAAAAAAAGGAGACTTTTACTGGGTAATTCAGCAGGACAGCACCGTTATAAGAGAAACCTAAACCTTTGATATGTTTATGGTAGGTAAAACTACTGACTACTGACGCAAAAATCATAATTGTGTCAGAACAATTCAACAAAACATGCAAAAGGATTACTAGGCAACATGTTAAACCTACTACTTTGCAAGTTTCAAACCAGTATTGTTGTTGTCTTAATCAATATATCGATGCTTAAAGTACTTCTATGGCATGGTTATCTTTCAATATTTCAAGTATGTAATGAGAATTAGGAACACAAATGTGGCATATAGTTCCAGCGACTTCCTTCTACACAGCATATTCACCATATGCAGCCCTGGGTTTTCTGAGTAATAAGCAGTTACATGGGTTTGGGATCAGGCCTGCAAACCTATGAATTCACCTAATTGCTCAATCACCCAACCAGTTCCCAGTCAGTAATGATTTTGCTTTCTCCTCATGCCTTTGTACTGCCCTGTACTAATGAGCAATGGTACTGGAACACAGGAACTCAGAGGAACATTGCCCCGAAGAGGCTAGTGAACTAGTGATACATTTTGGGTATCATAGTCATTAATGAGTTCCAGCAACCAGAAGTAAGCCCAAACTGTCCACCTTTGAATTCCTCCTAAGAGTGACATACAGGAGTGGGAGACTCCTGCATATCACTCTCAGGAGGAATTAATGAGCCACCTGAAGTTGCCTGTAGGAAGCTTGCTCTATAAGGGCATCAATGCTGTGCCAAGAACAGCATCATCCCAACCTCTTTCCAAGCAACATGGAGAGCATGAAGACACCAACAACTGCCAGAAATGCAGTTTGTTCTACTGCACTTTTGTGAATTTTGACCAGAGCAAGTCTGCGGCATTGGAGCAGGACACTAAGGAGCAGAGTGCCTGTCATTTGTGGCATGATTATGCATCTGCATCACTGCCAGCTCGGCCAAGAGTGTCCCCATCATCAGAGCTAGCCCAGCTGCTGGAAGGTTGAAGGTTTTCTACTTTAAATACATGCTCCCTCATGTTGTCGATGAATTCCAAGCAGGCAAATTGACACTTAGTGGGAAATATATGCAGCTAAGTAAAGGCTAGGTCTGATCAGAATGTCAGCAATGTCTCTGCTATAGCTTTCTCTTTTTCAATGCAGGTGCCACAAGAGGCAGAATTGACACGTGTGGATTACCAATGACCAAAAGTTATTTACCTTTGTCTCCTACGGTTTGTATTAACTTCATTCTTTCTCTCATTGAAGGCACACAGTTGGGGATTAACACATGTGGCACATGTTCAGAAAACAGTTTTTATTATGTGCCACATGATTTGGTACCCAACAATGTGTGCCTTCTTTAAAGAGAGTGAGTTCATTTAATACAAACAGGGACTGCTAGTGACACAAGTAAATACACTTAGGTCATTGTCAGTCCACACCTGTCAATTCTACCTCTAGCACCTGCACTGAGAAGAGAAAACTACAGCAGAGATGAGCAAGACTGACAGCTGAATATCTCCATATCTTGTGACACAGATTGTTTGGGATAAATAAATCTGGCACATCTTCGAAAAATGGCAGCTTATTATTTTAGTTTTTTTTTTATACTTGCTGTTAAATTTTAAAGATGTGCCACGTGTATTCATGCCCAACGGTGTGCGACAAGATGTGTTGAAAATGTTAACTATTAACTTGTTTGTACTAAGACAATTGTTCTGTTTTTACTGTTGCATGTTCAAGTTATTCATTTTGATTATTCATATATTTAAGTTATCATTTAATTTCATACTTATACCATATGTCATACTTGCAGGAGCAGATGACCAAATAAACCTCATTGAACTTGATCAATTCTACATCCTGTTGCAGAGGTGTTTGACTTACTCTGGTCTTGTTCAATTAAAACCCGGAATAAATATAGCTATCGGTGAGAAATGTTCATAGTCCAAGGAAAACAATAACTCTGAATCACGCCACTGAGGAGTCCCGCTAAACGGGAAGTGCAATTAAAAGGTGGCCCACTACCTGACGCCCTTGTTGCCAAGGTGCATGAAGTGAATAGTGGCATATACTAAGACTATATGAAGAGGCACATCTTCTATATGCTTTTCACATGATGTGCCATAGTGTTTCAAATTATTGTTTATTTACTTGCTTATGTTTGGCGACTTGACTTTTCATTGTCTAGCTAACCACACCCAGAGAAAAAGATTTATTTTTTTTAAGCTATAATGTTAAATATTTTAAATGTTAAATATATACCCCTCAAATCTCCTAAATACGTATTGATGTATTTGATGTTTATGCCAATCCACATTTTCCACATAACAGGTAACATAAGATCCTGTTATTCGTATAAATTTACAAAAAAAAAAAAAAAAGACCACAAAACTAAAAGCCAGTACAAACTCACCCGCTTAGATCAGTCATATCTCATACATCTATACAGATGAGCCCACAGTGAATGACATTAGCCTGTTTATCTAGGTTTTTACAGAGGAACATTCAGTGGTTCTTTACTCTACACAGCAAAAACTCCCTCATTGAAAAACCACTATTAAATTCTAAACAGATCTGAAGGCTACCTTATTTTCTTACTTCTATTATGTGACATGATTGCTGCCTCAAGGAAACAGCAACAACTCTTGATCCTTCATGGACCTACAACCCAACCAAAGTAGTGTGTTTTCCATGGCTGTTGGAGAAGCCTAGGAAGGTAAATCTAAATTATGTTTGTCAGAAAGGCCCTCATAATTACAATTTTCTCAGTGTTAAAAGTTGTGTGTGTACTGGCAACTGTACACTTACAGCAACATGTATTAATGCCACAGAATAAAGTTGAGTGATGTATGAAGCAGTGTTTCTGACTTGACGTTGGAAATGTTTATATCGGATTATTTCTAATGGCCCATCTGAAAATTACTGTGCAGGTTATACTTAATACTAGTCTACTCAGCTTGTGCAGTTGTTGAAAATAGCTCTGTGATGATCTGATGTGAAGTGTGGATTTATTTCCTTTAAGCACACTTACTGTCATCTCCAAGTTTAGATCCATGTTCACCGATGAGCTCTTCTCCAACATCCACGATTTGTTCACTATTTCTGCAATTATCTTCTCTCCATTTACGCAGCTTGTCTCTCATCTCTGTGAACAAAATTGATTGTTTGTTCTGCTCAGATGCACTTCAAAACAATGTATTCATGTCAGAGACTTGCTTGTGCTGTTCAAGAAAGGATTGGGGTTGAGTGTGCGAAAATCAAGCTACACTGGGCATCTACAGCAAAGGTATTCATCTGACAATTCGTGGATTTTCTGACACCTCAACTCGTGCACATAGCTGCAGCTCTTGTAGGAACACATCAACATAAAACCAACGTAGCAGCTTCAGTTTAGTTAAGATGTTAAGAGAAAGAAACCCAACTCCCTACCAGTACAGTAATGTTAGTGCCACTTTATGTAATGTTAACTATTACGGTACTGTGCTTTAGCAGGCCCGCACACCGTTAGCTAGACTGACCTGGCGAACGTTAGCAAAGTTATCTTACGCTATCTCAAGCTATCAAGTCATGACCTAGCTAACATGCTAACAACGTAACGTTACAAGATATAACATTAAAGTTACATTACATGCATCGCTGTATAACAATAGCTAACGGTACTATTAACTGTTATTTGGCTGGATAACAGAATTGCAGTAAGGATGACGAAGTTAGATTAGCTAGCTTCTTAGCATAGCTACCCGGTGAATGTTAACTGTTAGCTTAACGTTAGTGCTTAATGCTGTCAGTGACACATTGAGACAGCGACGACCTCTCGCCTATACTCTTACACCAGAGGAAACCCTGAAAGCATTAAATTATATCTATATAATATATCATTTGTGGACATTTGAGGTGAATACATTTCGCTTTTGCCTTACCTTCCCAGCCCACATCGTACATTTCTGACACCGACGCCATCTTTCTTTCTTTGTCAACAAACGCGGTGCTACGTCATCGAATTGCCGACTGTGGGCATGGCCTCATGGACTGTGCTGAGTGTCAAGCAGTGGCGGTTCTAGGGAGAGGCAGGGGGGGTCAGTGCAGATTTGACATGAAGCTTGGACACCTCTGTGCCCCCCTAACTGAGGGAAATAATACAGTGGTCGAATTTTTGCAAGGCAGAACAAAAAATGAATGTGACTAAACACAAATATCAGGATGATTTTCCAAAACTTGCCTTTATTTTTAATTCAATTAATTTAAATGTAATTAAAGTACAGAATAAGAGCTATAAAAAAAAGCCTCTCTATTCGCACTGTGCCGTGGTAAAAATAGATAAATTACTAATAATCTTGATAAAAGTTATGCATAATATAATTGGTCCCCCCAAAATAACAACTGGCCCCAGTCTGGCCCCCCAATGGTCTAAATCCCCCTCTGTCAAGGTAATTATCATTATTATTATGATTATTATTATGATTAGGATTCTTATTATGTTGATTTTGTCTGAAGGTTCAGAAATTGAGTCACTACACCAATTCATATCTCCATTGAACACTAGATTTGAATTTGAATTTAAATTGGAAATGCCTCATCTGTATGGATGAACTTGATGATGTCTCTTTTGTTTTACAAAGCAATGCGATGTGATACATGAAAAAAAGCTAAACCATTTATATGGAAATATTATGTACATTGATATACTTTAATGCACAAACCCTAGATTACGGCTGTGTGTGCTGTTCAAATTGAGTTGAGGTCGGTTACAGTGACTTTCAAGGCCAGATGACAGCTGCTCTGGTTTGGGCACAGACATGATTCCTGTTACATCTACTGACTTTGTACTATACATCAGCACTAGCATGCCCATAACAATGTCCAGCAATATGCACCATGATGGTTAATCTCCACTGCAACTATGTATGATCCAGATACTGTTTCGGTCATGTTCCATGAGCATTTTTGAATAATTTTCCTCTGAAGGATCTGTTAGAACAGTAGGCTGGACCTAGAATCTATCAGTTTCATACTGAAAGTATGAAATGTCCTTTCCAAGCACATCTCCCGTTTCTTTTCCTGATTTTCCTCAGGAGCCTCTGTGGATCTCATCTTCCCTTTGTGTATGCTACCACTCCTCTCTTACCACATTGCACACTTGTTGAGGTGGAGTCAGCATAAACTTGCTTACAAAGCCATTTCAGAGATCTGATCTCATCTCCAGTGCCTATTGATATGTATACTTTGTTGATGTTCTATTGTCTAAGGGCAACAAGGGTATGTTTTTCTGAAGGACACAGATATTGTAAAATGGCATAGCATCATCAGTACTGGGCAAGTGCAAGTGCGCACGAGGACTATAAAATGTCATCATCTCTGTCAGGGATACAAATAATAACACTGTGTACAGTTTAAGTTACGCTCAGCTCTGGCGATCTGTGGACTTGTAATTTTCAAGTCTGCACATGGCAGTCAGTTGATATGTGGTTGGGTTTTTGCTGGAACACCAAATACCGACGCAACCACATTAAAACAAGCAAACACTGTCCTTTGGGGTAGAGGGCTTTCCCCTCTCTGCCAAGGTGCTACTGAAGGCCAGGGCCCCGATAGTGACCTGCACTAAACACCAGACAGCAGGCCCGACTCTCAGGCTTTCAGGATGTGATGGTAAAAGCCCTCTGTGCACAAGCTGTCCATAACTTTGAGATGCAGCTGGATCCGGTGGCGGGCGAAAAAAGTATCTTGACATAAGGCGCCTGTTTAGCTTGGAGCGGCTCTCTTGTACAGAAATGTCACAATATGGGAGATCAATTGCAGCCATCTGAAAACCCAAATTGTGCTACTTGACTGGTGCTTACGTAGGTTTCCATGCTCTGGAAGCTCCACATATGGCACACGGGACAAGCATATATATATTTTCCTTTTCAGTCTCCATGTATGAAAAAAAAGAAATATTCCAGTAGAAACACTTCACAGGCATTATATTTTGATTTCTGACAGAAGCAATCAGAGTTGGCAATCTCTAAAATGAACAGTTATGAACTAAAAATTGAGGTAAGGCTGAGGTGCTCTCTGCGGTTTTGAAATAGTTCCTGTTCCATCTAGGTTTCTTTTTCGTTGGTGTCGTACAGTGAGTTGCGGAAAATGAAGACAGATGCAATTAGCAACAATGTTTGGACTCAGCCCTCTGGAGCCGGCGGCGCTGTGTTTACTTTGAAATCTGATTAGGTCCCCTGTCCGACCAAGTTGCTTTCACCTCACCGCGAATAACTCTGTACAGATGACTTCAGCACGCTTTGCCTCTGATGGACTCCCTCCATTGCACCTTTGACCTCACCCATATCCTGAGTGAGAGGCCCTGAGCGGGAAATTATGGCACATCACAATTAGGCTTCTTCACTCTCTCGCTCCTCTCTCCCTTGGTTTCAGTGCCAAGAACAATATTCCGCCCCATGTCAAACCGGCACCACGCTGGTAATTGACGTTGCTCACACAGTATGAGGCTTACGACATATAGCTCCCCAGACACCTCGAGTAGCGGTACGATTGCTCATTGCGGGGTGGAGTATTACCACATGTAGTATATTATGTGTTGCTGGATTGGTTTTAATAGCCAATCGTCCATTCTCGTTAAAGTCAATTCAAACAAGGATTTAACATCACCATGCATGAGATTACCGCCCGAAAGACGTTCGCGCAGCGCGTGGGTGTTCCGCCACATTTCAACATCTACGATCGGGACAATTAGATAGATGTTCCATCATGAGACGGGATGGGAATTGATGGGAATTAGAAAAACCCATCACTACAAGCTTCGACGGTACAATAAATTGATTTTCATACGCACACATCACAATATTCTGCCTGGAAATGATCCTCGTGAAAAAACAGCCATATTGGAGGATCTTGTATTTGAGCCTATTCTTACATAATCGTCATACAGTGCAGAGTTTGAGCCGTAAGAGGAGGATTTGGCAACAATTACCAACACCTTTGAGCCAAATATTAAAATTTTTTCACCCTGTAACCCCAAAAACACATCATTCTCCTCTTGGCCTTGAAGGTACACATGTTAGAATTGCATTGAATGGCAAGGTTCAGCATTTTTTAGGATTGTTCCAGCTTGGAATATAGAGCTACATCCTCTCAGGGGGTCTAACTTGAGGTTTGCCATTCAGAGAAGTCACGGCTATTGTTTCATTTTCGTCCCATGATTTCACGAGCGGTTTTCTTCCGCTTAGCTACGTAAATACGCACGACGGCAATTATTACAGAAATTCAGAATGCAGACGAACAGGAATAATCAAATCCCTGTACAGTGGAAGCCCGTGGTTAAACAGCATAATCTGGAGTTATCAGATTTCACTTTTCCTTTCTGGTAAGAATGTCCACGACCGCAAATGCGGAGATAGCGCCGCATTCCCTGTAATGTCATGTTTTCAGAGAAAATTGCAGAGGAAAAGTGAAGTTATGCATGTCATGAGGAGTGAGCTTGGGAACCGGGGGCTGGCGGAGGAAGAATTAGGGGGGGGTAAGATATTGATCCACTCCCTTGTTTGGCTCGTGTGATACTGCTGATGTGTGTCGAGTACAAGTCACTCCTCCTTTACACAGCTGACATGTGCTGTACAGATGTTCTGCCATGCTCGGTGCCTTTGGGTGTTTCGACTGCAAACTGTTTGCATTGTTCTCTGGCCCCCAAGCTCGGTCGATAACCTTGATCCCACTGCCATCGAGTGTGACAGTGCTGAAGTCAGCACTGGGCCCGGCATCAGGAGTGTGGGCTGCTGATTTATAACCTGACACGCGCTCGAAGCGAGGTGATGCATATCTAAAAAGCCTAGAAAAGAATCATTGAAATTCACACAAGACAATTCGGATTCAGAGAGGAGGACGCTTGGCCTCGCAGCATCCAGCACCGAGGCATTTGTCTTCAGATCTTATTGATTTATTTTTTGACAGATATTAGAGGGAGGCCAGTGGTGGGTGTCTTTGGCAGTGTCATCCCCTCTCCCTCTCTTGGATTCATTTGTTGACCAAGAAAGCTTTCAGGGAACTGGAGAGCTGAGGTTTTTCATGGAATCTTTGGCCCATCACTGCAGCCCCTTTAAGTTTATCCTATTAAGGCCGAGGAGTACTTTCTGCAAGACAAACACGTGAAATGATGGATAACTGTTTTGCATGCCGAAATGTGTTCATGTTTCTGACAATATCCCTGTATTGGACTGGGGTACACAGACACTTATATCATGTGTGGTCAAAGCCATCACTGCCTTTAACTTCTCCAGCCTACAACAACACACAACACTTTGACTTACAAAAACAGTATGGTAAATGACTGTTTATATTTACTCCACTTTTATGGGCTTTGTTTAAAGTTCCGATAAGCCTTTTACCCCCCGACTGCTTCATTCGCTAGCCCGGCGGGGTGATGACACAAGGCTTTCTGGGAGCGTCTCGTTACTCCCGCGCGCGCCATGCTGGCCGGGTTGACCTAGAAGCACCTTGGCAGGAGCAGATTACGGGGGTCGCAGAAACATTGCCAAGACATAGTAACGTCAGAGACCAGACCACCATGAACTGTATCCGCACGAGAGGTCGAATCTGACAAACAACAATCGAAGTGAAGTAAGATTTAGCTCCACGTTTGCAATAACTGTGCACAATTGCAAAAGCCTACATTGCCGAGGCTACGCGTAGCTGGAAAGTATGTTTGGTTCGCCATAATCAGTTCCCCAGAGCCAGGCTCCCTCGTTTCACTACCTTCTCATCTAGTCTCCAATCTCCAATATTACATCTTGAATTTCCACAGGTTGACTTTATTTCATTTTAGATGCTGTTTATTTATCATATGATTGATGTACTCGATACTCAAGATATCATTAGGATGTGTCCAGCAGGAAATTGCCTGGATCCATCCCCGTGAATTGCTATATTGTTTGCCTTGTCCACGCCATGCCCATTTTTCCAACCCCTTTGGCAATTCATGGGTTTGGCTTCGCTTTTTCTCTAAGGGGATGGATGAGCAAGCTGGCTATTGAGCAGCTGCCTTGGCCCTTTTCTAGAAGATGGGTCGAGCATAGTTCAGGACCTCATGTTGTTCAGCGGCTAGGAGTCTCTGGTTAGATCCAGTCACTGCAAAGTTCACTTTGAACTTTTAACCCCGTGGTTGTCTGTTAAAGAATGAAACAAAGTGTTGTGACAGAAAGATGACAGGTAACCCATCTTGGTTTATCCCCAAAAAATCCTTAAAATATCAACAAATAATTAAATATGCCCACAAATATATTTTGTAAAGGAAAACATTTACCTGCTCTATAGTGAATTGTTATTGGTTGTTATTTTGGGGTGAATTTGGGGTGAATTAATTGATTTATTGTGTTTCTTTGCGCACCGTATGTTATCAGCACGGTAACACGAATGCTGACCTCGGGGAAGAAGATTGAAACAAAATCTGAAAAAAGGAAAGAGAAGTTTTTCCAAAATGTTACTTCCCAGGCACCTTCTTTATGAAGATTGGCTGGCTGAAACAGGAGAAACCAATACAATTTGGCATTCATATCAATGTTTAAAATACATGATTCCTTGTCATTCTGGATTTAGTTTGCGGTATTTAACCTATCTGAAAAATATTTATTGGCTCGGTTTGCACCAGCGAAGGGTTTTTCCTCCTGCTTCCTAATTCAATATTGTATGTAATAACAAGTACAGTTGCCTGCACATAAAATGCAAGCACACAACTCACATTACACTGAAAATGGACAACATAGTGCATGTTGATGTGACATGGGGCAATTATTGTGTGAAAGAAACGATCAGTTTGTGCTAAAATAAGGCTGGAGGGACATTGCAAAATTTGTCCTTAGTGCTAATTTGTCTACCCCACACATATTTAGATGGAGTTTTCCCAATATGGCAACCTTTTTGTAAAATTTTGTCTAGACAAATAAGATAGGATAAGATGAAACTTTAATGATCCCCCTGGGGAAATTGGGTAGCAGCAGAAAAATAGTACCAGGATGCCGTAAAGAAAAGCTGAGTTGAAGAATATAGAAAATGTGGGGTATTAAACATATCCAATGACGCAACCAACAATTCTAACGTGTCAAGAACATATTAAGTAGAAATGTATGAATGAAAGCATGGCAAAAAATATGAATTACAGCATTATGAGTGTGGTAGAACATGCTGAGAGAAAGGGAAAAACTGAATGAAAATAAGTAGTACAGTATAAAAAAATAATTTTAAAAAAATGCAACAAGTCTCTCTAGAAAGACACAGAGAGAATCCAGGGATGTAGACCTTATCAATTATAACTAATTTACAGATGTAGATAACATGTACATAACTTGCATATGTGCACATGTGCATTTCTAGCTGTTCACATTTAAAAAATGGATGGAGAAGCCCTATGTACAGAAAATGCCAAACACACAAACTGTGTTATTATACCCTGCTGCTTTTTTAGCAGAAGACACAAAGGAGGCTTCAGTAGTGTAGAGCCTGAGCCAGAGCTGGTTGTGTCAGAAGCACCCAGTAAAACAGCAACTGGCCATGGTGAGTGCTGTCTGTTCATGACTCATTTCTACCTGCCGTCAGATGGCAGGGAGAAGCGAGAGTGGGAGAGCGAGAGCCCTGTGGCAACAAGGGAAGAATTGTTTGAGGATATAAGACAGTGCCGTGTGGTTGTCAAGAAAACAAGGTACTAGTGAAACCTATTAGAGATGGACCATTTAGTAGCTGATATTGGCTGTTCTCTGCCGGGTATGGTTGACACATGGGCATCTTTATGGGGCAGCTGCTGAAGTTAAGGGGGGGGCCCAAGGATGGTTAAGCTGCACAGTGAAGACATTCTAACTTTGTGGAAAACTCAAATGATTGGAAATTAACTGATTGTTTTTATTAAAATGGGGGATGGGAGGGGGTTAATTATGGCTATTGCCCTGCAATAGTTTAAGTCTTGTAAAGGAGTCATCCACGGTCACACACACACGCACACACAGTCTTTTAGGTCTGTCTCTCTGTTGGGAGGAAATATTGATGGTGTCTGGAGGAAAGCCGATGTTTTAAAATTCAACACAAAGTTGACTTGGATCTCTCTTCATAAACGAAATGTTTCATTGTATCAACACCGCAAGGAAATTAGGGGAGTTTTTAGGGAGGTTTTTACACATCGTCATGCACCCTCCTGAGGAGCCAAGCAAGGGGGGGGGGGGAGC
>CABFOQ010001294.1:0-12160 GCA_900660455.1 Gephyroberyx darwinii | reverse complement strand
AGGGGGGGGGGGAGCTGAATACACATTTCCATACATGAGCAAGCACATGCTGCAAATGAAAAGGTTGAAAATCTCCCCTGTGAGACCCAAGTCCCTTTCTCCACAACATTGGAGCTGGATATTAACTGTCATCATACAGTATCAGTAGCTTTATTTAGCTTTAGCTTTATTAGCTAAAGAAGGTCTAAGCTAAAGAATAGACATGACATGGTCATGTCACCCTGATTTTAGCATCTTTACATTGATTGCCTGTTAGTTTCAGAAGTGAGTTTAAGATTTTGATGATAAAATTACACCAAATTATATCACAGACTTTTTAACCCCATATGAGCCCAACATCCTCGGGTGGGTCCCTATTGGCTGTTCCAAAATCTAGATTGAAAACTAGAGCTTTGCCATCAGAGCTCCTTCATTTTGGAATGTCCTGCCTGAGCTTAGCCTATGGATTAGCCTGGCTAACTGTGTATTATCTTTTCCAATCACTTCTTAAAACCCACATTTATGAACTTGCTTTTATGTAATGATCTCGGAAGTCCAATTTTGATGATTTTCGTGTTTTCACTTCAAATGAAGGATTACATGGTCCTCTATGGGCTGAGAAAAGTCTCCGCCCTCTTGGTCTTATGAAACCCTTTCAAACCCCATTGCAGAAACTCAAAAATGCATTGTCATCAAACTAAAAACAAGGCTGTTTTTCTTACTTCCTAAAAAACGTTTAAAAAATGCCATAGAAATAAATAAATAGTGTTGTTATTATTATTGTTTTTTTCAATAACAAAATGATAAGACACATGGTTAAAATAATAGCCCTGGAAAATTTGCATCATTTTTGCACATTCTTCTTATTGTGGATGCTGAGACCGTCGCTGATTGGTTAATCCCTCCCAACCCAGCTGTATCCGCTTCCTTTCTCTCGGCGTAAAGATGGCGGAGTACGACCTCACGACCAAAATTGCCCACTTTTTGGACCGGCATCTGGTTTTTCCTCTGCTTGAGTTCCTGTCTGTCAAAGAGGTATGCAATATATTTAATCATAAACCCCTCGGTACATTCTAGGTCATTTTAGGAAAACGTAGATGGCATTTCAACAGTCCTAAACGCCATGTGCGCCGAGGAGCTGGCCATAATTCAGCAGCTACGTCAAGCTAACCAGACCTAGCCGGAATAGAGCCGAAGTTTGCCTTCAAACTAAAAGCAAAATATATGGCACTTTTGGGGAAAACCTATACTTATATATTGGGGTGTGCACAACAACAAAAATTATACCACAATGCTTATTGGCATCATTAGATCATATACGGAGCGCACATTTAGCTGAGCAGTAAAACTGGAGGACATTAAGTAGTATTATTTTGCATAATATTTCATTAAGGATTTTATTTTGAACACCAAGGACCGGATGTTCTTTCTGGCCGGTTTAACGCTGGTGAATTCAGCCTCGCGCTGTTTCAGCTAACTAGGAGCGCGCGTTTTACAACTCGGGAGTCGTAGGTTGTCGAAAATTGGTGGGCGGTGTTCCCTTCCGCACGCTACTATGCGATATGCCAATTATTTGGCCGCCCAATGGGAATGCACAGGGTCATAAAACATTCGCCAAACTGTTGCTAAACGAAATGCTAACCACTAGCTTAGCACCTAGCTACTCTCACTAAAGTGTTAACTACTATTATGAAGTAGTGGGAAGGAGTGGATATCTTGCCAACACTTTGGAAGCATTGGTAACCAGCTGTTTTATTAAAAATATCCATTGCAGATGTCGACACACAGCTTGTTCGCTTAACGTTATGGTACGGTTAGCTAACTGGCATGCTAGCAGTTCATTTGTCCAACTGTGTGCATATTGTTGATTCATCACTAACAGCCAATTTAGTCTAAGACTGTGTAACTTATAGACTTGTTTTTGACATGGGTAGAAAATTGTGACATTAATAATACCGAACCGCACGTTTTTGCCCCTTATATGATCGATGACTGATACATGCGTGTGGTCATAGCTGCACTTGGCCCGGAGGGTGGAGCAAATCTTGTTCAGTTCTAATAACTTAACTTAACCATTAAAATGACAAACAACGTGTTCTCATTCTCTGTAACGTTATCCCAGTTAAACAGACCAGGTCAGATAATGATTGCCTGTTTTCAGATCTACAATGAAAAGGAGCTGCTTCATGGAAAACTGGATCTCCTCAGTGAGACAAACATGGTGGACTTTGCCATGGATGTGTACAAAAACCTCACTCCTGAAAAGGAGATTCCCCACAGTAAGTGGTCTGCCTACTACCTTACATGTTGCATTGCAAAGAAACAGGGTAGATATACACTCCTCAACCCCTTTTTCCAATGCTAACACACAGATTAACAAACTTCACACAGACACAAACACACATTTGCTGATTTTTTTTGTTTTTGTGCTAGACCATGTACAAGTTGGTTTATACTGTCGCTGTAATGAAAACACACTATCCTTCCTGTGTCATTCAGCTCTAAGGGAGAAGAGGACTGCGGTTGTGGCCCAGCTAAAGCAGCTTCAGTCAGAAACGGAACCCATCGTGAAAATGTTTGAGGACCCAGAGACCACAAGACAGATGCAGTCCACCAGGTGATTTAACATATACATTTTTTTATTAACCAAGCATATTGACTGAGAGTAATCTGCTAAGACGGATCCCAAAACAGATTTCATGCAAGATGTGAATAGACCTACTGTAGCTAGTAAGGTTGTGAGATTTTACTAGTTGTCTTACGCTCATGATTCAAGGATTACTAAAAACGGAAGTGTTTTATCAGTAGACGGCACGTTGCAAGGGGATTTTTTACATTGAAGAATAGTTGGGATGGCGTTTTGAATGAAAACGGCATGTCTCTTTAGGGTTTCATGGAGCGCAGTCAGCAAATACAGAAAGGAAAAGAGACAGACGCAAGATGCTGCGGTTAACTTTATTAAGGCTATTTTGTCATTTGTAGTGATTAAAATAGTTTGGTCATATTCAGTCTTTATCCTTTCCTTTGTTTCTTGGCGAGAGTGAGTACAGTTAATCAAAAGCATTTTTCATTTTCATCCTCTTTCCAGTTTTTTTTTTATTTTTTTTTTTTAGTTGGATTGTAGACATTTGTTTATTTAAGCCAAACGTTTGTAGGGGTTATAATTGAACTGTTATGTGAGATTTGAAGCCTGATAATTACAACTTAGAGTTAGCCCTAGTCTATGTTATTGTTAGTTTGCTGTCAGTTTTCGGTAAGGGGAAATCTCTCTTTTGGAAGAGGAATTGTGTTTTCTGTCTTTAGTTATACATGGATTCTTTTTGATACCATTGGATTTGTAAGACAATAGGAAACTCATCTGGGGTCATTGAAGAATTTGTTCTTCAGCCAAAGGACAAGCAACAGACCTATTTAACTGTTGTGGGCTAACCATTTAAATTATGCTTGATGCAGTTATTTGTTTTTGACATTATTTCTGGATTTATACAGAGAATCATCCTGTGCTGTAGATGACATATGGTCAGGTATTTGAATCCCTTAGTGCTGTCCACTTGGGTGAATACAGCCAGATATCTTTTACAAGGTAGTAGAGCCTGTTGGGCTTAGTGTTTTTATTGAACTTTTTTTTTTTTTTTGGACAACAACTGCAGCCAGAATTCTCATAGACCAATTCTAGCTGTCATAGTCAATCATATAATAACCTAATCTATAAACAATCTGTCATTATTAGAAACACTGTCTGGATTACGATCACCATTAGTCTGTAAGCTATGTTCTCATTTGTTTGGATTTGTTGAAGTAATGAAAACCACTTTTGGGTTTTTGCTCCAGTGTACTGCCTCTGGTTCCTTGACTTTTTTAGTGCAGAAGGTGGCAGTAATGCTGTGCAGACTTTTTCAAGAAGGGCAGCCATTTGATGGACATCTCAGAAGCTGTTCTATCATCTAAAGCCCATTACAAGTTTTGGTGCTGGAGAGATGTTTTGTATTGGCATTAAAGGATTGTGTGGATAATGCTCTATTACCTTCTACTGCGCCAATGCAGGTAGATACAGGTGCCATGTCGCTTGAGCTGTGAAGTGCAGTAAAAAAGACATTTGTTGCACTGACGTAGTGGATGTTATGGACAGTGGCTCTGATAAATCATCAGTATCTGTGTTCCCATCATGCATAGCGGGTTAACATTTCCCTCCACAGGGAAGCTAGTCACACTGTAGCTCCTGGAGACCATCCTTCATTGACTAGAGGCAGGATGTAGCATGGCCTGAAGCAGTGGAGATGCTTGCCGCACCATAGCAGAGGATCATTTTGCACATCACACATTTGCACACATATATGCGCATTATGAAATTTTAGGTCAGATGTAAAGCTACACTTTTGATGGACTTTTTTCCCCTTTTTTCCCCCGATAGTCTCAAAGACTGTACTAAGAAATCAAGGTTGATTTTTATTCACCAGACATAATTTGTTAGACATGGCTAGCTTAGATTTGTAGTAGCCAAACCAAACGTAATAAACAGCCCATCACATTGTTTTAAAAGTGAAATGGACTTCATTTACGTACAGCTCTTGATCTAGACCAGAAGTGGAAAAATACACCTGAATGAGGCTCCAAAGACCAGGATGTCAGCCAATTGGCGACTCCAGTTTAATGGCTTCTAACTACAGGAACTGTCTTGCTTTTTCTTCAGGGACGGACGAATGCTCTTTGACTATTTGGCGGAGAAACACAACGTAAGTTGGCTTGCTTTGCTGACATCTCACTTCTTCACTGCATTTCCCATGACTCCTATGTGAACCCATGGTTGTTTAGGGGTGTAGTGGGAGGGGCAGGTCGAGCAGGGAAATACAAAATTACTTCCCAAAACCCTTAACTCATTTTCAGGGTTTGTATGGCTTGCAGAAATTGTGCGGACATTTACATTCTGTGGTGAATTGTTAAGAATAAACGGAGTAGCTCGGGACTCGTGGATAGAGCCGCAAGAATGCCGGAGGTTCTATATTTGGCGTGATGTTTGGCTTCTTACCCTCCCCTCCGTTGGTCCCCTCCCACTCCGGTATCCCACTGACCTGCACCCTGTCCTCAGTGCACCTCCACACAGCCAAGGCCAAGGGCCCCTCAGCCTGCTGTGGGAAAGGCTTGGGTGGCCCGTAGAACCCACTGCCTGTCAGAACTACAGTGCATCTCAGTGAATGGCCTCATTTCACTCTGACGTCAGTCTGCCCTGAGATACTGGACAACAGGAAGGGCATTTAAATTTAGGCAGACATGTAGGCCTGAAATTGTACATCTAATTTTGTTCACATGACAACTTTGTAGTAATTGTTACACAAATCACAAATTATTGGAAACAACCGATTATGTAGGCTCTAATTGAGGTAATGATGATTTTTTTGTTACGTTCTGTATCTGGTTAACTTTTTTTTTCTATACGCCACCTGTGCATGACACAATGATGCTGATATATAACATAGGAAATCAGTCGTAAGTAAGTTTTTATGTTCTCAGACAAAGATTCATGTGTGCTTAATGTATCTGTTAGGGGTATTCATACTCTTGTGGTGTTCTTGAAGTTTCGACAGGAGTACTTGGACACCCTGTATAGATATGCCAAGTTCCAGTATGAGTGTGGAAACTACTCTGGTGCTGCCGAATACCTCTACTTCTTCCGTGTCTTGGTAAGTTTGCAGTGTTTGTCACACACACACACTAAACAATGAAATGAATTTTCACGGGACAAACCAAAGGGTAATGACGTGTGTGTCATTTTGAAGGTCAGTATTTAATTAGGAAAAAAAAACATTCTATATGATAATGCACTTTTACATGACTTAACTTATATAGACCAAGAATATTTTTTAAAGATGTATAATTGTACATCTTGCCTTAACATTTATTAACAAGGTGATTGTGGTATTGCATTTTTTTTTTTTTGAGATATTGGCCTGAACCAGTTCTACTATAAAGTATTGAAATTGCATGGCACTTGTTCCTTATGTTTGGCAGATTACTTTAATTCCACAAAAGGCCAATGCTTGCGTAGAGGAGGAAAAGAACACTTATCAGTAATTGAATGTGAAAAGCTGACGTCATTCCCTGTTCAATTCTCTGCACGTCTTCTGTATTAGGGGGCTGCTGCTCTAGGACTTGAGTAGAATCTTTTACTGGGCCAAGTGATCAGTGGCGGACTTCATAATCTGTCTTAAGTCTTCTCACTGGCCGGGCCTCAGTAGACTGCTTATTGATTTGAATGCTGTGGCCAGATAGCGCCTTGTCACGATTCCTGGGCCTATGATGTGCTTAAGTTATGCAGGGTATCCCTTAGTGAGCCTCAGGAGAGCTACATGTAGTCCGTTCTCTTTTATCAGAACTGCTTATTATTTAGAGAGCTTGCAGAGAACATGCCGAAATGTTTTTTTTGCTAAGTGTTTCCGTTTTAAGATATTCTTTTTGCCATTTTTGCTTTTAATGTTAGTTCAGTGAAGAGAGACATGAAATAATGGGGTGGGGTGACATACGACAACGGTCCCAGGCCGGATTCACATCCAGGATGTCGCAGTTGCATGGTGTGTGCCTTCGCCGACTGAGCCACCAGGATGATGAATGGAAGTTTAAAATGATTGAGCCGGGTGACAAAGACATATACAATATGTAGAGTTAGATTAAATAATTTTCAAGAGTTGAAATATTTTCAAAATCAGATGGCACCAAAAGTAGGTTTGCGGGGGAAGATAATTACAGTTCAGAGAGTACTGGCAGTATTCTCGTTACACATGCGTACTCCTTATTTCCTCTATAAACAAAGAGACTCATTGCCTGGGCTCTGGCATTTGTGGCTTCTCTCCCACCGCCCTCAGAAATGAGTGAAAGATGAACTAGGCAGTGAACGGATGAGGTGCAGCAGGATTGCGAGGACTGCCTCCTCTCACAGGACTGGAAAGCCCTTTAGTGGCCTCGGTGACAAACTGCGTGAAGAGAGGGGACTTTGGGTCACAGCCAAGTGTTGTAACATTAGATAACTGTAAGTCTTGGGAAAGGACGACCTGTGACCTCCTAGTTGTGTGATAGGTGCCACCATAGATTTAGAGATGTCTTTGTTAGATTATTGATGAGTGATTCTTGAGCTTTTGGTTTGAGTGCTTTACTTACATTCTGTGTTACTCTTTGAACTGAAGACCTACACCTACATTTGGAGTGAAATGTGTTTTTCCCTTCGTACAGACCTATGTGCCAGCAGGAGTTTAGCTCCATTTTGACCTCTGTGGTGTTATCCTGCACCAAGTGTTAGCAAGTTCAGCTCAACTGAGTGTCCTGTAATGACCGATGGCACCAGCCTGCATAGTCGGTGGTTTCCAAGTGTCACTCACTTGTCTTCTTGTTTTTGTTTGTCTTCGGTTCGGCATTGAGTTTTGTGGTAAAGCTAAGACTCGTACCAAAGCCAGCCCTGAAAGAATGGGCAAGAATAAAATCAACATTTTGTCTATTCATTAGAGTGAAAAACATTAAGACCATCTTTTGTTCCTATTCTAATTGGCATATGATACTCTACTGCGTTGCCTCTTGTCTTGCGGATGTCAGTGACTAGCTAGTCATGCACATCGACGGTGCTGGAGTGTCCTCTACTGAAAAGCTTGGCAGAGGCCCTGAGCGATGATGAGCCCTCTACGCTATAAACAACCCTCTTAACCCAAAGCAGTTGGGTACTTCATTTGATGGGTTGTCTCACTGATGTACTCACTGATGTACAAGTCTATAGAAGGAAGACTCCCGTCCCAGACAAGATGACGGGTAATTCACCCAAGCTTTCCACTTCCATCCCCTCCCAAAGAAAAAAACATTAAAAAGAAAAGTCTTCAAAAAGCGTACAACAGATATGCCCCCACCGTTCCAACAACAGTTGTTTATGGCTTTGCAACTCATTCTAAATAAACCAAAATTGCTCTAATTGAGGTATGTTGTTCTAAGTCCAGCATAAGATTTTTTTTTTTTTACCCTTCAAATCGTTAGACCCCTCATTTTAAGTTCTAGCCAGAACAGGCTCTGTAACTAGATATCTGTTGCTTACTCTTGACAATGCAAGAGGCTTTTTAAGAGGGGGGGGAAAGGTAGAAATGGATTTCATTAGTGGGAGTCTTTATACTGCTTTCCCCCTCATCTTTTCGGTGTTTTGTGGACCTCCCATCTTCATAGGCCCCTTGTCTCCCTCCCCCTTAGGGGAGAGGTGAGGCTCCATAAGTCATTTAACGTGGGAAACCCAGTCAATTAAATGAAGGAAGCCAGCCTTGCAAAATCCAGGCCTCAGGTCCTGTTACAGTGTGGCCTAGCGCGAAAAGAGCAACTTATTCATATCATCGCTTAATGCAGGGATTGGATGTTGAGAATAAAGATTGAGTATCCCGACAGATCCCCAGCACAGTAAATTTATTGTTGCTGGTCAGTCAGCGAAAATGTGCCCATTTCACAAACCAATGGAAACTTAAGGTAACTGCTGGAAAAACCCAGGTATTGAAACTTTTCTAGCGTGGCCACCAGTGAAAGCCAGGCAGTGTGTGTGTAGAAAGCTGCCATAATGACCTGGAGGTCAGCCAAATGTAGCAGGCAGGGACTTCCAAGGGAGAAAAAAATAACAAACAAAACAAAACACTTCAACAGATGAAACGCTGACCTTTATACTGGCAGTGCAGCCACATTTTTCTTTCGCTGTTACAATGCTGATCTTTCTTGTGACTTCTGTACTTAAAAAGTCATTCAGAACGGACCTAAGTAGTGCTCTGTAATCAAAGAAACTCTGCTGCCCTGACTGGGTGGATGGACATGGCTATACTATGTTCTCCTGTGGGGGAATACCACAGGACATTTTCCAATTTCTTCCCCCCTACCATAGCACGAATGAATGGATGGTACATGTATACAGAGATAATACAGAGAATAAAGCAATTTGTTGAAATAGTATCAGAATGTAAATGATCTTTGTTAAGTTGAAAAAAACCCCAACCTTTTTATATCTAAATAATCGTACCAATTTCTGGGGTTCCAGCGGAAACCTGATCTTTTTTGGTGTTTCCTCTACTTGTGGATCTGTCGTGTCTCACAGTCCACTCCAGTGGCTGTCCAACGGCGAACGGGGGTGTGTGGTTAGCGTCTAGGTTTCGCTGGCCGCACAGCAGACACCCACCCTGACTTCCTGCTTGACTCATGTCACTGTGTCTGGCGTTTGCTGTTATCGTGAACTACTATGGCGCAGAGTTTCCCATGAGCCCGAGGGTGTAGCCCGACGTCCACTACAGAGTGATTGCCCTACTGAGGTTCAGAGGCATACTCAACCTGTGTTTGATTACCTGATAATTTTTTGTTTGTTTTGGAACTTTTTCAAAATCAAAAACAGTAGCCTGCAACCTTTTTTGAGTGTGGTTATCTTCACAAAGATGTGTCTTGTTGGCATTAGTTCATATTTCAATCAACTTATCTTGCAATAATGGAGTTGTCCAGAGACTTTGTAACATAATTCACCAGGATGTTTTTTTTAAGGTAATGGATGAAGATAATTGTAATTATCATTCACATGATTGAAGTGCACTAGAGTTTGTTTAAACACAAAACTGTTTGTGTTTAAACAAACTCTAGTGCAACCTAAATTGAAGCACTGTGCACCGTGCATAGAAAAGAAATGTTTCTGGATATTAACAGGTGGTTTTGTTTTTCAATCTCCACATCCATCCAAACATGATATGTCATTGATGCAAAATAATTGTGCTGGCTTGAAGTCTGTCTCAGTGATGAACATCTCCAGATGCTCCTGCTGTTTACCACTGTCAGAATCTGATTATTTAATGACTTCTGGAGAAACACGTTTTGAATTGGGCTTGCTCTCTCTCTCCACTCTTTTTCTCTCTCCCTCTCCCTCCCCCCCTATTGTTGATCAGAGCTCTCAGACATGTGTGTTCACCAACCAGTAGTAGTAGCAGCAGTGCTAAATTTCATTTTAGAGCCCTCAGAGAGGCCGGGGTGTTTTCACAAGGGATTTGTCCTAGGGTCAGTGCAGAGTCAGGAACTGGGGATGCCCTCCCCCTTCCCCCATAGGATGCTAGGTGTGCCTGCCTTTCCAATCCATACCCTTCAGGTTGATTGTTATTCTTTCAGATTTGTGGCACAGCTCATTTTTCACGTAATTGTAGTTGATGATACAATTTCAGCTTTTTGCAGGTATGCAATCTAGGAGAAACCAAATGTTTGATTTATGGGAGTGGCTTTCTTGGTGATATGCATCTGAACTCAGCCGTGCCTGTCTACAGCTTTTTATACTGATTAGGCTGGATCTGACCCATGTCGTGGTGTGGTATGGCAACGTCAAAGATAGACCGCCCTTTGGCCTTATGACCCTGTCTCAATAACATCTGAACCTTGCAGCTTGCCGAAAAGTGTTAGTGACCAAAGGGGCAGATTGACCTGGCAAGAGTCAGGTTAAATGATAGTTTCCACTCTGAAATCCAATTGAAAATAGACAATAGCCTCTGGAATGAAATGTTTGTTGCAGATAGGCTTATGCAGTAGCCTTAATGCAGGCTATCATAAGGCCATTTTCCATCTGCACATTTTAAGACCTTCAGCATTACCCTAGTTAAGTAAACAAGACTACTACCAAATGTTTTAGCGCTAGCAAATTGGTCAGACAGCAAAGTGACACACATGCTTCAAATATGCCTCTACTTATTGTGGTAATCTGAAAGGATCGCCCAGTATGGTCATCTGCAATGCAGTGGTTGTAGTATCTCAAAGTGCAGCAAATTAGGTTTTATAAAAAGCTAAACAGTCTTTCATGATCCATTTCTCTTTCTCTGTCAAGCCCCATTCCCTTAGGATGACATAATTTAATTCATTTATCCAGTATAAATAAGAAAAGTGACTGCACCATGCAGCAGTGCTACTGAAGCCAAGCAAGCGGTGGCAACAGCTTGGTCTCCCTGTCTACAGATGCAGATGTTATTGAACACTCAGTCAGCCTGTATGGGGAGACTTTTAATCAGTGTTTAGCCTGCCAAGTAATGTGGAAAAACTGTTGTTTCATATGTTGGGAGTGCTGCCTGTTCCAGGTTTTAACAAGTGTGCCATGTTGTCTGTTTCCAAGGTCCCATCTACAGACAGGAATGCCCTGAGCTCTCTGTGGGGCAAACTGGCCTCTGAGATCCTGATGCAGAACTGGGAGGCTGCCATGGAGGACCTCACCCGCCTGAGGGAGACTATCGATAACAACGTAAATGCCCCACTTCTCAGAATTTGATACCGCATTTAGATTCCCTTACATAGACTCTCATCCACTTCACTTTTCAGCACAGCACTGCTGTGGTTGTTTTTTCCCTCCCCACACTCATCATCTGACTACTTAAGAACTTGGATTTGTGTACTTAGTGGCTGTAGGTATTTTATTGATGGCCATTTAGCAGGCAAGGACATGTTTTTGTGTGCCTTATTAGGGTTAAGACTGTTTCCATGTTACTATTTCAAAACATTGAATCATTATTTCAAGCCATTTAGAAAAGTTATTTCAATTATCTCTTCTCCTTCTCTCTTTCTGCCTGTCCCTTCCTGATTTCTTTGGCTTGTTCCTTCCTTCCTTCTTTCCTACCTTCCTTCCTACCTGCTTTTCTACCTTTCTGCCTCTATCCTGTCTAGTCTGTCAGCTCCCCTCTCCAGTCTCTCCAGCAGAGGACATGGCTCATTCACTGGTCTCTCTTCGTCTTCTTCAACCACCCCAAAGGCAGAGACAATATCATTGAGCTTTTCCTGTATCAGCCTCAGTAAGTATGATTTATGACAATGTTGTGTACAGTGTGGTTCCTTGTTCTACCCCTTGCTTTTACACCCAGAAAATTGCAGTAGTCCACCAGATCTACACTTAACTCTTGGCGATGGGTGTGACGATAAAACTCATTTCCACAAAGCAAAGTCTAAATACCCACAGGAAAGGCAGAGAAGAGTGCTGCACCTCAGTTGAACCCTTGGCTCTCAGGGTTGTTGGCCCAGGAAGGTAGACCCAAATGGGCATACAGCGGTTTAGCTGGCAGATTATCCTAGGTCCTGTGCGATTTGGAGGAAAAGTTGGAGCCATTTTATAGGAGTAACTTGATTTTGAGAAAGCCATTTGCCCTAATAACGTTTTTTTTTGGGGGGGGGGGCTTCTTCA
>CABFOQ010001293.1:0-12758 GCA_900660455.1 Gephyroberyx darwinii | reverse complement strand
TATACCTATATATATATATATATATACCTATACCTATATATATATATATATATATATATATATATATATATATATATATATATATATATATATATATATAATAAGGAGGAATGGTCCAAAATGCCTCCTGACTGTTGTGCATGTCTGATCTGCAACTACAGGAAACGTTTGATTGAGGTTATTGCTGCTAAAGGAGGTTACACCAGTTACTATATCTCATGGTTCACATACTTTTCCAATCCAAGCTCTTAACGTTTGAAGAATATGTTCAATAAAGATGTAAAAGTAAACATTTTGTGTGTTATTAGTTGAATCATGTTGTGTTTATCAATTTTATGACTTGAAGATGAAGAGCAGACCATGTTTTAGGAGCTATTTATACAGGAATGCAGGTAATTCAAAAGGGTTCACAAACTTTTCTCACAAGTGTATGTAAATTCTTAAATGGCAGTGGTGCCATTTTCATAAATGCATACAGCTCTTCAACCATTGCTTAGCTATACTATAGCTGTTGTTCTGGCTGTCAGGAGCCAATCTCCCACTCAACAATGCTTTCCGATTGATATTAACATATGGAACCTGAAGAGCCTACAGGCAATACTAAATAGCTGCAGTCGGAGGGGTTCCTTTTACCCAGGATGTTGCAGACAGCTCCTTGCTGACTGAAGCTTCCAAGCTGGTCAAACACTCTCTGCCTCCTCTTCTTCAATATGCTAGCGTCAACAAATGCCCTAAAACATATACAAGATGGATGCATTAATCCAAAAACAGAATAAACAAAGTACAGAAAATGACATTTTTCTTTCCCAAATTCACTGACAATTCACTCAATATAAGGACCAAGGCATCTAACATTGAGTTTAAAGTATATTTTGAAGATGAAGCAAAAATGTATTGTTTCTAGTTGTTTAAGTTACAATGGGATGAGAACGTTTCAAAGAGCAGACCACAAGCCCTAACCCTTAATTAATAGTGTGTATTTTCATGCCAAAAAAGAAAAGATTGAGTCTTGATGTTTATTTTGCCATACATATTTCTGTTTATTATTCATACTATTCATTCTGAGTTGAGAGCTTTCTTTCCACTGTGGACCAAACCTGGTGTTGGAACTAAGTTCCAGAGATCCTGCCTCTGCACTCCTCTGGGCAAAGCCAAAACAGACAATATCCAGGACATAAAGAATCTCCATTTGGCCCTCCCAAACTGCCAGGGCTCAAGATTAAATTTTTAGTTGCTAGACTAATATAGAAAAAAAACTAGAAAAAGTACATTTCCTAGAGAAAATGTATGGATTAGCTGCAGCAGAGTATGTATGCTTCAGCTTGAAAATTTGAAAAAGCAAATTTTAGAGTAGAGTAGGCACTGTCCTCAATAAAGTCTTACTTTAAATGGAATATATGTTTAAAAATATAAACATTAAATTCTTTTTAACAGAAACTGAGTTAAAAAATTTGGGAAACCACAGTCAGTCATGGTCATTAATGCAGTCCTAGGGCACAGGAATAACAGAAATGTAGTGGTATTTGTCTTTAATGTTGTGTTAACTACATATGGCAGTATCCTACCCGCTACTTACCTGGCGTGCTGGATACAGTGCAGGGTAAAGGTGACACTTCCTGTCGTTTCAGTGCGAAAGCCAAAGCGACTCAGCCTCTCTCCCTTCATCCACACAAAAATAGACTTGGTTTAAAAAACTGTTCCAAATTATCATTCTTTAATTCACTAATGGTTTAAGAATAACACAGGAGTAAGAAATACCAATGACATAGGATGATACATTAATATATATGGATGATTCTACAGAAACAAATTGGGGGGTGTAAAAATCTTTAAATTTGTATTCTATTTTCCCTAATTCTAAAGCATATATGTGTTAGTCGAAGTCTAAGATACACAAATCTACTAAAGGTACAGTCACAGATTTTGACATTGAATTTTCCAGAATTTCTCTCCTTTCCAAAAATGTGTCACTACCGTAACAGAAAGAAAATATGAGATTAAATGAGTAAAAATCCTCATTTTAAAAATCCACATTTAAAAAAAATGTATCTAGATTATTTGCAAATTATAGTCATTTAGAATTAATCAAATCTTGAATTTTATTTATCAAGAGAAATAAATGTGAAATACACAAAATTGATCCTATCAGTTTCATATTACTTGACTGACTGAAGCACATGTATAGCTACTTACCTACGTATGTGCGTGCCTATACATATTTCTCTGCACCTCCATTCAGAGAGCTGCATAGTCATGCCATAGCGATTTGATCCTACCTTAAAGGTCCCTGGTACCCTGACGTAGCTGTGGTCCTCTAACTCAGGAGAACCTCCAATAAAGAAGCGCCTCAGCACAGATACTGTCCCCGTCTGGAGGGGTCTCCAGGTATGGCATGTTGTTATGTGTTTACCTGTCACACACACATACGCATACACAGGATGAAAAGTAAGCACTTTAAGTTGTTAAGTAATTGTTAGAGCTGTAAACATATTTGTATGACTTCTAGATGTGCAAGTCAGGTGGATTGAAGACTAATTGCCTGTGAATGTGAGTGTGTTTGTCTGTATCTGACCCTCAATAGGAATACACAGGTATGGAAAATGGATGTGTTTATTTGTAGGTGAATTTAAAAAGAATATTTCAACATTATTAACATTCAAAACGTCACGGTATGCCAAAAGCAATAAATACTAAACCAATAGCTTTACAGTATACATGTCATACCAGGTGTGGCAGGAAAAACCAGATAGCCATAGCCTTCAGTTCGATAGCGCTGCCAGAAGTCCAGAGAAAGAACCTTGAAGTACAGCACTGGCCACTGGGGAATGGACTCTGTGACCAGAGGGACATGATGTTTTATCCATTTCATCTTTGAAATGCTGTAATATATCATTAAAATGACATCCAGCATGTACGAAGAACACCTTAGTATTAAACACAATAGTGCAGAGTGCAAACTAACCCTCGCTCTCTTTTTCATTCATGTGGAATGCCTCAAAGCTGAAGGGGTAACTGAAGAAAGCCACATTGTCCTGTGGGCAGAAAACATTCAGGATTTAATAAATTTCATCACATATAGATACACTCTGAAAGTTGACAAATTTCCTGTGTACATACCCTCTCTAAAGTCTTGGTCCGGCAGGTCTGAGTAACTCCTGAGAGTGACTGGAATGGCAAGCTGGACCAATCTAAACAGTCCAAATATTAATACTTATTAAAAGTTAAAATGGTAATCCATGACATTCTTGTTTTTTTTGTTGCCATCTTTGGTGCTAAGTAATCATGCTGTGATGTTTTTGCACTGCAATTTCCAGAGATCAATCAATCAAACAGTGTGTTCACAAACAGTGAACAGTGTCTTTCTCCTTGGATTTTCTGTTGGTGAAGTTTGAGTTTCTGTAGGTGGTGCTCTTTCCTTTGTCTGTTCATCCATGGTGGCTATCGCTGGTCATGCCAACTGCCCAGTTCTTCTATTTATTCCAAACAAACAGCTATTGCTGCTGCTGGTAGCGTAAAACCTATTGCTTCCTGTGTAAATTTTCATGTAAAATTAAATTTTTTAAATTTATCACAAAGCAAATAGTGTCATAAAACAACCGTGAAATATATGTGACTTACTGTTGGGCAATTCAATGAAGAAGTGGATGTATAAGTTGTCATACTCAAAGCCCTTGGCTGAGACTGGGAAGAGTGAAGAAGAAGGATTAAATCCCAGTGATCGGTGTTTTAGGTATGCACACAACAGCAATGAGTGTGCCCATTCTTACTACTCACCTATCTCTCCATTCACCAAAAGACGTAGAATACCATCGGGAGGCTAGAGGAGAGAAATGTAGGAAGTGCAAAAGACTTTGACCAGGGCAGTTATGGACAGAACCTACTTTCAGTGATCAGCCAATCATTTCAATATGATGATGGTGGTGGAAGCTTAAATTAAAACTTGCTAATGTAAAAATGCAGCTTAAGAATTTGAAACGTAGAGTTTGTTGTCCAATAGGAATTCGTAATTCCATATAACCACCAAAAATTCAAGACGTAAAAGTTGTAGGGTTCTACTTAATCTAATCTGTACCACAAGTGGTACATAGAAAACAAAGCCCAGCGCATTGGAGCATGGAGAATCAGTTACTATACTGTAGTCTTTCTTGCGTTATGGTGATGTGTGCACAACGGCTAACCAGACTGACTACTGCATTCCTAACTTCATGGCATTTGGTTGTATGTTGGTTCTAAATGTTAGCAGACTTTACATTCCCCTCCAGTAACTTCATCAACAATCAATCTTTCAGGTAATCAGAGGATAACAATGTCACCATTGTTCTCAGAGTTATGAGACTATCTCTTCAATTATATATTTTATATGCATTTCTGTATGACTCTGAAGGACTCCTGGCTTTCTGGATTTAAAGGTGCAACTGCAACATGTATCATCTTTAAACATCAATACCTCATTGTCAAATTAATTGTGATACCTTGTTATAATTACCGTAAACAAATAAGGCCATGGTTGAGACAATTCGTAGCCTCTATTTAATGCCAAAGGTATTGTTAATGGTACTGTTCCTCACATTTCCCATATACCCTATTGCTTCCTGTCACAAATAAGATGTTGTCCCTCCACCAGCTTCATATTTTGAAGAGCAAGACGTGAATATTAAAGCCTATAATCTTGTCAGTCATTTCACCATCTGACAATGCCCGAAACTGAAAACTTTAGCTCAGTTTACGGTGGACAGCGTGCCGTAAAGCAATCTCCATATGTGTTGTAAAGCAATCCTGTAGATTTCCCTCTACAAATGTGTTGAAAAATACTTGACTCTTGAACAATAATTGTGAAATTAAGAGTGCAACTTTGTGATCTGGTACACCTACATCACCATAACAAAAAGCAGTAAGACTTGGAAGTCAATAGCTAACAAACAATAGCAATAATACAATAATCCATTGATCAATTATTAAATGACTCACCATTTCAAAGTCCTGTCCAACAAGGCTATTCAGGTACTCTTTGTGCCTTATGTAAAGCTGTGAACATGGTAAAAAAAACATTGAACGTGAAGAACTAATGTAAACTGTACATCTCAAGTCTTCTGTTGTCTTGCAGGGAAGCAGATGAGGAAGAACTCACATCTTTGTACATATGCTGCTCCCTCTCCTTTTCTTCTGGTTTCATAACAGTTGATACGTTCTCCAAGGTAAGACGCCAGACTTCTCTCTTCTCCCCCTCTGTCTCAATCCTGAGCGAAAGCAGTCACCAAATTAGTATTCTGTTGGTCAGTCGATGAAAAACATGTAGCATTCCTTTCTTCTAACAATATAGCACAATTCAGCATTTCCACTAGTTGTTTTTTTTAAGTAGAAGATAAGGGTAAGTTCACATCTGGGAAGTCCAGTTCTAGTAGCTCTTGCACTGTGAAAATGGCTCAATTTTATTTTTTATTATAAGCTTTAGCCTACCTCACTCATCTTCATTGTAAAGGAATTATGAATAGGTTTTGATAATGTTGCATATGGCAAATGGACTATTAGGTGAGGAAGTGTCCTAAATGTGCCTTAAAGCTGCATTGTGCTAGATTTTAATATATGGTCATCCATCGTATCAGCCTTAATCAGGAAATCGGGCTGCAACAGAGAGGAGCATCCCACCCCCACTAATTGAGATGTCTTAGATTCACTCCTTTGCCCAGATTAAATTCTGGTGTCGATATGATCACTGCTGGGAAACCTTTTCTGCACAAACAGTTAGATCTTTTGCCTTTCTCGTTCCTTTGGTATCCCTTGGTATAAAGCAGTTACAGACAGGTTGGTGAACATGTGCTGTGTGCAGTTCACATTAAATGAATGAATGAAAGAATGAATGAATGAATGAATGAATGAATGAATGAATGAATTGAGTCCTCAAAATTCAAACAGTTACCACTTGCTGCCATTTGGGGCCGCCAATGTGCAAAACTTTCAGAGTACAGTTTCAATCTGGGAAATTTCATGTTGGGTATACACTTGCTTTGAAGTGTGTTAATATCATAGTCAATCAGAATAGGGAGATATCACGACTGCACTTGTAAATCTTGATGATGCATTTACACTGAAGCTGTTGACTTGCCTGTAGGGCTCTTTGCCTTTGTTGAAGTCAGGTTTAACAATGACTATTCCGTTGCCATCCGTTCTTAGGGTTAACAGCAAACATTCATTCTCCTTCTGGCCCAGTCTGAGAAAACACAAACAGATAATCAGAACCACCACTAAACCATACAACATATTGTGATTTTTGATTCTATTACATTTTAATGAACGTAATCATAGCAAGCTACTACAGTAGCAGTAGGTACAGCTACATGATTTATAGCACTGTGAGTAACATACATGTCTTATATATGAGAACAAAAAACCTATATGAAACCTTACCATTTCTAGTATTACTCACTTTCCAGGGGGACCCAGGTCTCCCATGATGTGCATGGTCTGCATGGCATTGTTCACCACATGGGTGCTCTTCACAAACTCCTCCGTGGGCTCCCAGTTGATCATCTTTGACTTGGGGATACTGCAATCCCTACAAAATACAATAGACAAAAGAAAGAACTTAAAAAGAGATGTTGCACATCCACCTTAGGACAGGACAAGACTACTTTATAATACACCAGTTTCTTTATTAAACAATAAGCCATGTAGAAGCAATCTAAATGTATATTGATGTTGTCACAATACCAGAATTTTGACTTTGATACCTATACTAAGTTTAATATATACAAATTTGATACTACTATGCCACGGTAAACAAGGAAAACCATTAAGCAATGTGTTACTACACCTGCACAGCTTCGTAGCAACTTCTGCACAGGGGTTTTAATGTCAGTTGGGTATCCCATGTTTGTTGGCTCTGTAAGTAAAATAATTCCATATCTGGCTCCTGACACCAGTTTGTAAACCAGTTTAGGTGGATTGGCACCCATTTCAAGACATGGTGGGCTATTGACACTGTTGAATGTTTTGATCTGTTTGACTCCAATCCGCCTTCCTTTTTCTTCTTCTTTTATTAACAATTCCAATTGCAACAATTATGCCCTCTAGAGGTGATGTTGAAATGAATTTTCCTTGCTGAACACATGGTAAAAGTATTCACTGTTTGCAAAATTCAATATTGAATTCAGTCATTCATAACATATCGTAGCATTGGAATTTGGTTTATCTTGACAACACTAATGCATAGATAAATGACATCACAGCAACAATGAACAGCTAATGAAAATAAGCTGCATCTAACGTTACTGCAAATACTCACAAGATAAATCATCCAAACAGGTCCACAAAACCAGACTTTGACAGGAAGGTTGTTATAGGAATGGATTTTAAATTCCACATGTTTGCACTGTTTATCATATGCATTGTGTTAATTGTCCTCCATGGAGGACAATCAACTTTATCAATACATCTATTTATTTATTTATTTTAAATAGTACTGGCGTTGAACGTACGTTGTGCGTCTATCCTGCCGCCTGTGTCTCATGTTGGCCATCCTTTCAGCCAGGAAAGTGGGGGTGGACTTGGCTGTGGTCACCATGTCCTGGGAGTGCTGCTTTGAAAATCAAAAACAACAGCTTTAAACAGTATTCTGTGACAGAAAGCACATTTACTATTCTATTGCTGATTGATATACACACTAGTGATTCAATTTATACCCAGTTCATGAGAGCTCTTACATTTGCTATCCTAAACACCCAGTGTCAGGAAGGTCTTTCCTGGGAAAAATCCTGTGATGCGTTTTACGTTTACGTTTGTTTAGGAGAACCAGGTAGCATGAGCAGCGATAGCCACCATGGCTGAACAGACAAAGAAAAGAGTGCCACCTGCAGAAGCTCAAACTTCATCAACAGAAAATCCAAGGAAAATAGACATCACAGTACTGGACACACTGTTTGATTGACAGGTGATCTCTGGGAAGAGCAGTGAAGAAAGCAATGAGCGCTAAGAATCAAAGATGGAGAAAGTGCGGATTACCACTTTAATGTTATTGTAGTTATCATACTGTTCTTAGTCAAGTTAATTCAAGCTATTCTGGTTTGACTAACTCTTATTCACACTATAAAAAGAGAATGCCATGTGGATTGTTCGATGACAGTGTTGACATTGTGAGATGTGGTAAAACCTACCAGTTGGTGGAATGGAAGGCAGTTGGTGTACCGGTCATGGTCAGTGTAGGTGAAAATCTTGTGATTTCGTCGGCCCTTGCTCCTGTTCAAGGCCTTGACTTCTGTATGGTACTGTCTCTCCAGAGGGGTCTGGCATACAGCCTCACTCTGGAACAGCTCCATCTCATACTAGAGACACGGACACAGAGAAATAGAGCCAGATGAGAGGAAAGAGAGAGATAAATAGACAAATGGAGAGACATGAAAGGCAACTGTGTTTAGTAAATTAGATATGATGCATATTGTACTACTAACTCGGTTCTGTATTGTGGACATGCAGGACAAAGAAAAAACCTCTAAATAAATGTATTTAAGACAATTGAATACATTTTAGAGCCTTTTCAAGGACCTGTGGATACCCTGCCAGTCATGAATAAGTCACACACTGTCGTCAGGTATTTCTTATTATTCTTAGCATGCAAGTTTGATCAAGGTAAATCTAGGACTTTTCAAACTCTTTTTAATGCGAGTCAGAATGAAATAAAACATGGATTTGACCACAGAAATTAATGTAAAAGCACGGGTCTGCATGACTGGACTGAATTCTCATTAGGAAGACAACACACCAAAAAAGTGCAACATTTGTATTCATTCATTTAATTGTTTTAATTAAGTTTTTCATAATATATTTTTTAATTTATATGCCTAATGTATCCCAGAGTTTCCCCTATTATTGAATAGTTGAGGTGGCTGCCTTAACGAACTGCTATCCCTCAACAAACAAACTCAACAAACTATTCTGGGTTTCAATGGAGAGTTTTAGTGTCCCATGATGGTCTAAATGCCGTTTCAGAGGCTTTCCACCTTGACAACACTGACTGCGTAGAAATTTAAACATACTCTATATCGGCACAATATATTAGCTATCAGCGAATTCAGTCTAAAAATATTGGTAGTGGTACTGGCTTTAAAAAACCTATATCAGTCAGCTCCTAGACCTGTGTTGAATGCTATCTGATTGAGCTCCATGCCTCAGAGCCTATCCTCTACATATTGGTGTCAGAAGCATGATGGGAGATCTGGACGTGTCAGACTACAAGTCACAATCAAGCAATTTACTTCAGTCCCATCTGCTGTGAGATGGGGACACAGGGCTAATAGCACTACCTGACTGAAGAGCTTCTCCTGCCAGCCCACCACCAGCTCCTCTCCATTGTCACCTGGTGAGAGAATACCATCGGTGTCACATTGTTGTTATTAAAACACTTTTTTAGTACATCAGTCCATGTTCAGTAGAAACACCTGCTTGGCCTTGTGAGGTGAAGGTGTCCAGTTCAATGACTCCTCTCTCTTGCTGGGACAGAACTTGCTGCTGAAGATGCTGGGAGAGGGCTGCCGTGGAGGTCACCCTCTCAACACAGACCCTGGGGTGGGAAAGACCAAAAATGTACACCAAGCTAAAACGACAAGTCCCTAGGAAACTCAACATGAAGTGTACAGAAGTAGGTTCTTATGTTGCACTGGCAAAGCAAGCCAGGTCAAGGAGAGCAGGTGGGGATAAAGTATTTTAAACATCGCTGTGTATTGCCCAGTTTTAGACCAAGCAGTAAATCCATACATAAGCAGTTGTAAACATCAGAAATGTGCACCAGATAAGTCCATACCCACAACCTTACACACTATGTAGCCTAAGTTTAGCCTAGGCGCTATAACCTATTTAGACGTATTTTAACGGCTAATCAACATGAACATGGCAGCTGGAGGTAACGTTAGGCCACTAAACTTGCACTCTCATTATGCTTTTCAAAATTGAGTGGCATTCCACAGAAAAACACATAATTTAACTAACTTTTACCACCTAATACAACGCTAGCTCACTGGGCGGTAAGGTTAGCTAATGTTACTCACTTTATCTTTAGGTTTTTGACAGCATCCCGGGACCGGTACACAGCCTCTCCGGTATCTGTGTTCCAGCCGTCTGTCATGGATTGCAGTTAGCTACCCAACGTTAAGTGTTTACGTTAATTAGTAACGTAAATTAAGCTTAACGTTAGTTAAAGCTAACGTTAGCTGCTTTTGGTTTGTTAGCTCCTCGTTAGCTAGTTTGTAATCAGCTAGCCTTTTCTCATTGATGTACTATCAACAGAACGCATTTTACCTCCCACCATTTATAAACAAATGCATCTAATGTTTATTGGGAGCAAGAATGTTATCTAACATACAGTAAACACTGTTTTCTCTACTACGATAATTAGCTAGCTTAAACCATAGAGCCAAACAAACACTAGGCACTCCATCTGGTTGAAGCTTGTCGTTGCATAGTAACAGACTTCTTTGAGGGGTTTTCTGAAGGCAAAAGTGACACATCAGCGCCACTAACGGAGCGGAGTAGTAACGACTGAACTAGAGGAAGGCATAAAGTCCTTTCAGTCTTTACCTTGTGTTTTTCCGCCGTGCTGAGACCGAATGACCACAAGATGTCGCTGCAATTCATTTGCATTTACTTGCATCTTCAGTCCGAATAATCCAAAATTGATACGATTCCAAACACAATTTACCAACTAAAATACAGTAAATGACAGTCTCTTCCCCTCTTTCTCCCCTTTCCTGGTGCAGTTAAAGGTAAATTATTCAGCAGGGGTACAACATATGGACTTATTCAACACAAACCATCTCCTATAAATGACATCAGGGCCAAAGTAAACTCATTAATAAAAAGGAAAAAATGATCACATTATGACAAACAAAGAAGAAACTGAAAGCAAGGCTGAATACTTGAACATGTCTGTGTGGTTCAAATATTTGTTTGAATCTTTCAATCTGTTCCCCACCTTTTAAGATGTTGTATTTTTTCTACATTTCACTTTTTTAATATATTTCCTAAAACTACATCAATAACAGATTGTGATCTAACCATTTGTACTATATGAAACTGCATGTTTTATGTAATCCATGACCAAAGGTTGTGAGATTGAATCCAGGTTGGTGCTGAAGCAACATGACATAATCTCATAATTATGTCTCATAATCTTTCCAAGGTTTTGACTATGGCACATACATAGCTGTCCCTGAGGTCATGGCGTTATTTGGTAATTTTTGTGATGTTTTGCGATGTTCAATTATCTCTGATCTCTCAATGCTCTCTGAAATATCTCCCTTGATATCGTGCCTGTCAAAGTTACTTATGGAAATATAAATAAATAAATCTGTGTTTTAATAATCTGTATAATAATATATATAACCTGTCAATACTCACTTCTGTCTTCCTCAAAGTAGCTCAGCCCAAAGGTAATCACCTTGATGGGCTCATCGTCCTTATTGGACAACTCTTTTATTACCAAATAAGTAATTGAGTATTTTAGGATTCATTTTTGTGGATTATTTGAGTTGAATAGTCAAGATGGATAACTGTGGTCCTACCGGTTTTAGGTCACAGTGGATGATCTTCTCCCTGTTGAGCATCTGGAGGCCCTTGAGCAGGGAAATGGCATAGCTTCTGATCTGAGAGATGTTGAAGCCCCTAAATTTGTTCTCTTTGATCACATCAAATAGGTTCTTTCTTCAGCATTCATTAATACACAGGATGAGATGTTACTATCCCTTGTGCCATAATCCAAGGTAAACACATGTAGAAGCCCAATTCAGATAAGAAAAAACACAAAACAAGCGAGTGATATAACCACCATCAGATGCAACACCAGACATCAGGCTACACCGTCATAGATCTACAGTCATTCCTCAGATGGCACCATTCGCCAGTTACCTAGCCTAGCCAACAGCGGTATGCAGCACGTCATTGGGGTTATCAAGTGGGCACCTTCCTTCACCGATGTTTCGTTAAGTTAGGCCCACAACACCTCAAGAAGGCTTAACTGTGTATTCCAGCGTCCTGGAAACACACCCCTCTACGCCACCACCTCACAACTCCCTTTAACCCTCACCATCTAATGCCTGCCATCAACCTAGCCTAGCCTTGGTTAGCCTTGACCTAGTCATACCAGACAACACAGCTAGTCAGTGTGTGTGAGTGCGAAGGATACAAACCCTGTATAGGCTAAGGGGAAGGGGGTTGGGGTGGGATAGCCCCAGTTTGGATACGAGAGAATGAGTGATAGACCTCCTTTACCTTTTGATGTCAAACAACCTGCACACCCTTAATGGTATTGGTACAAATTTGTCTAAGACTGTAGTTTGCTTGCATGAGTGAAGTTGCATAGTTATAATAAATCAAGTGAATTAAATTAATATTTTCCAAACCCACCCCAAGAGTTCAAAGGTGATGCAGAGGTGGTTGCAGAAGTAGAAATATTCTTTCATATGAAGGATGCTGGACATGATTGTCTTGTCCTTCTTCCGCAGTGCATCCAACATCTCGACCTCCGCCATCGCGGAGTATCATAGGACCACAGACAACAATATATGCTCACTGATACCGAGTGACTGCTGTCTAAACTGAATCATATTGTCTCATAAGATGTTTCATACACCAATCAGCCACAACATTAAAACCACCGATAGGTGAAGTGAATAACATCGATTATGTCGTTACAATGGCACCTGTCAAGGGGTGGGATATATTGGGAAGCCAGTGAACAGTCAGTTCTTGAAGTTGATGTGTTGGAAGCAGGA
>CABFOQ010001288.1:0-12053 GCA_900660455.1 Gephyroberyx darwinii | reverse complement strand
GCTGATATGAGGCTGAATGACTTACGATGGACATTTGTCGAGCTGAGTTAGCTGGAGAAGAGGAAGTTGCATACCTACTACACACACACACACACACACACACACACACACACACACACACAAACACACAAATAATAAACTAACTCTAACCATTTAATGGTACTACTACTACTACTACTAATAATAATAATATGAATGATCTTTGTTATATATCATTTTTCAACAGCAAATGAAAAGCAATACAAGCAAGATTTTTTTTTTTTAGAAAAAAGAAACAAGAGCCATAAGAAGGAGAACAAAAGCAATAATTAAAGGACATTACATAAAAGTACATTTATAAAAATGAGTTTTAAGATATGATTTAAAAGACTAAACAGATAAGGTCCTCAGGCATGTCATTCCAAAGTCTAGGAGCCCCAATGGCAAAGGCCCGGTTACCTCTTGTTTTTCATCTGCATTTTGGAGCAGCCAATAGGAACACCCGCACAAGGACCCCTGGCTATGATCTGGCTCACATGGTTGTTCAGAGGTCTGTGAAATAGCTCAGAGCCAGACCGATCCCTGCCTTAAAAGTGATCAGTAAAATCATCCCATGTTCATGCAAACTTGTGGAAAAAGTAATGGCAAGCATGATTCTTGTGTTTCCCATTCATTCAAGTGTCCTGACACAGACATGGCATGTGTATGTGCGTGTCACTCCCAGTTTACAGCACTGTAGCTAAGGCCAGACACTATGTTTGTTTGCCAGCCTTGCCTGTAATTGCCTAGACCTGACCTCATATGCCCAGTCAACAGTTCACCCCACCCCCCATGTATGCCTTTTTCACCCAAGATAGTGTCTGTCAACAAATTAATATTGTAAGTGTGCAATTTACATTTTCCAGGGTTATTTGTCTTGCCCGAGTCTGTGATGTTGTGTTGATGCTCCCAACCAGAGCACAAACAGCATTGAGCAATGAGTTCTCCAGGGATTTTACCATAGTTAAATTATAATTACAGCTTGCCGCCTCATGTATCCAGTGTGTTTTTGAGTCTATCTGTCAATGTTTGAGTCAACATTAAAAAATGAATGTAATGGTTGTTAATAAAGTTAATGAAAAAAGACTCGACAGTCATTCACAGGAATAATTCAAAATCACATCATATGCATTTTGAAAATTCTTTGCTGGGATATGTATTGGTCCTATATGGTTTTTACTCTGTGCATGGAAGACAATACTCTAGCTCTATCTAGTGGTGGAAATGAGAATACAGGGAAGGATTGGAGTGGTCACGGGAAATACTAGTTGCAATGTGTTTGTACCAAGCTTTTAAGAGCATCTGTCATGTTTCAAATAAAAGTTGTTCCACATATCCTATGTTTAGGTTATCGGTTTGTACAGAATTTCAGGCAAAACATCCCAGACTTGATCGAGTACAGGATCTGTAACCTACTTACCTTAATTATTTTCATTGTGTAGTGTAACTGTTTCATAGTTTCTATGACTACTGAGCCTCTGAGGACTGAAAAATGAGCAGAAAGAGCAGAGGATCAATACTCAGGAGAGATGACAAGACCTGGACCACACTACCCAGATAGTACACTAACAATGAATCAAGGCTGCCTATACCATTGATTCAACATCAATTAGTCTCAGACTGAAAGGAGCTTTGACATGGTGTTTTACTGGCAAGTCACCACAGAGTCTTGTTGTACATAAAGCAGGGTTAATTTTATATTGTTTCACTGTTAATTTGACATTAAAGCAATGACTGAAAAACACTGATTGAAATAGCATTGTTAATCTGTAATTTGGGACAGTGCTGCTGAACCTCCATGCCCTGTTGGAGCAGGAAGGTAGGAGGCGGACAGGTGGGTGTAGATCCCAAAGACCAATCATAACTGGTCCTCACGCCAGTACTTATCTGCACACCGCCAGGCCGGACAGTGATTTTGATCTTTCTCCTGGTGAACTGCAGCCCATCTACAATCACAGCATGGTAAGGGACTTCACCATTACACCAGTCAATTATGCTGAAGAGACACCCTCAGTTGTAGGACATGAGATGGTGTCATCACTGAGTAGCTGATGAGATTATTGTTTCTCCAATGGATGTGAAACAATTAAAAACAAATTACAACAATGTATGTCTTTTCTCTCTTTTTAGACCAGCTACACAGATAAAGGGGAGAAGGTAAGTATTTGCAAACAGCAAATGAAGATGATTTTCAACACGTGTTGTGTGATGTAGCTCGGAACAAGCACTTAATATTACTGTTACTGTTATGAAGAACTTGATACACAACTGACTGAATGTTGTATGACTAAATAAGTAACATAAAAACTTAAGAAATCCAGAGTTTTTGGGTTATCTACAGTGTAATTGAATTGGCACCATTCCAAACCTATAATTAACATGACATTTCATATTCCACTGTGGAAACAATCTTTATCAATCAACATCTCTAAAACACAGAGAATCCAGTCTGTTAAGGCGTTACCATTTTAGAGTTAGAACTGAAATCACCTACTATTCTTTAAAATGTACCACCGTTTGTTTTCATTTTGTGTTTTGAATCAGGTAGTGGCACGTTTTGAAAATGGTCCAAATCTCATTTTGGAATGTAATTCTTCCTTTGTACTTTTTCCCTTTAGCATGAAAGGGGAAAGTTTCTCAGGTTTCATCATCTGACCTTTTGGGTGGGCAATGCCAAACAGGTCAGTATCCAAACACTGTACCCTGAAGTTGAAGATGATGAATACATGTTTCAAAAAAAGATTACATTTTGGATATCTGTGATTTTCATTGTTTTTAACTCTGGTCAAATAACATAAAAATGTAGTTTGGATAATAATATTGAGATCAAGATGAAATATTTGATCCCCTAGTGGAAAATGGATAATTGCAGCAGCAAATAGATGAAATAGAAAGAAAATACATTGTAGGTTAAAGATTATATATATATACATATATATATGTATAAAAGAGAGACCAGATGTTTAATCTTTGTACTCTGAAGATCAGGTCAGTTTGGTAGGTAACATGTTGACAGTCAGATACAGTCCAAAGTTATGATTTCACAATAATATATTTTGCAAGCTATTGATAATCCCTATGCAAGCACTATCTGAATGCAAACGCTGATATTTTGAATTTACAGACTAGGAAGTATCAGCAGTCTGATAAATACATCGGGTAAATAACATTCCTACTTCAAAGACTTATTCAATAGTTTATTCAACCATAATGATTCAGCACACAGGCCAGGCTATGCAGACATGATTGAGCAATCCCACACAGAGTCAACATCTGTCCAGGCTAGAGATGGCCTCATCTAACTATTTCATATTTACCAAAGTTGATCAAAGATTCTCTTCACAATAAAAACAGTCCACTCGTTTTATAGGCAGCCATGTTCTACTGTGATAAGATGGGCTTTGAGCCTTTGGCCTATAAGGGTTTGGAGACGGGTAGCCGAGAGGTGGCGTCCCACGTCGTCAGACAGGATAAGGTATGCAGTCTAACTTCCTCTGCTTTGGAAGAAAATGTGATGGAAAACACTCACAATATACTTCAATATATATCCAGTATTAAAACAATCCTATCAACAATCACAAACCTTCTCTCTCCCTCTCTCTCTCTCCCTCTCTCTCTCCCTCTCTCTCTGTCTCTCTCACTTCGTAGGTAATATTTGCATTTGAATCTGCCCTGAATCCAGGAAATCAAGGCAAGTTTTCCTTTAGAAAATTCTTTTGAGTACCTGAGGTTACGTGAAAGAGGAAATGCTACCCTGGCCATATAAACTTACATTTACAACATGGCTTAATCTTCCCTCAGAAATGGGAGAACACTTGATCAAGCATGGGGATGGGGTGAGAGACATCGCTTTCCAAGTGGAAGACTGTGACTTCTTGGTCAAGGTAAACATGAGGAAGAGGACCTTTGTGTGAATGTGATTTAATGACAGATATATGTGCTGCCTCACGTACACAGACTATCTATTTTCACATGGGGACGATGGTCATTATACAATGTTTTTGAACTTGCTCTGTGGTGTGTGTGTGTGTGTGTGTGTGTGCGCACATGCCTGAGTCTGTGTTTGTGAAACAAGGGTAAACATGCTGGCTCTCCCAAGGACAAGCTTGAGGTTTAGTGGTTCATGTGAGCTTTTTCCTCAGTCATGGTGAGACAGAAGGTTTGGCTCAGAGATATTATCTTTGACGTAGCACAGCGATCACTCACCTAGCCTCGTCCATCCAAAATAAATCAGTATGACAGAGCTGGAAGCTTATACAGGAAGAGATTCTATTTTCAGCCACTGGAGGGCTGCCAGGAGCCAGGGAAGGCACCTTGAGGAGTAATATACTGTATGTGGCTGTGTTGCCTAACTGATTTTCCCAACACCACTCCATTGACAGACAGCTAAGGAGCGAGGGGCTGTCATCGTCAAAGAGCCCTGGGTGGAGCAGGACAGCTATGGGAAAGTCAAGTATGCTGTGATTCAAACGGTGGGTCAGGAGTGGCAGGCGCACATTTTAAAGGGCGGTGTAAATGCACTTACACGATTTCAAATCAATGACTAACTGTTGTGTCAATGATTTGTCCCCAGTATGGCGATACAATACATACACTAGTTGAGTACCTTGGACCCTACAAAGGCCTGTTTCTACCGGGCTACAAAGAGCCACTGTTCAAGGACCCCCTGCTCCCCAAACTGTGAGTGTCTTTAACATCTCAAACACACAGTAAATTTTCATATGATATATATAAATCACAGATTATTACACATACTGTTTCCAGTAAGTCTTTAATTATGAAAATGAACACATAAGTAACGCAACGCAACGTAACGCAACGTAACGCAACGCAACGTAACGCAACGCAACGTAACGCAACGCAACGTAACGCAACGCAACGTAACGCAACGCAACGCAACGCAACGCAACGCAACATAATGTAACGTAACTTTTTGCTCACTTTCTTGTGCTGCAGAATTATTTCCAATTACATTTATTTGGGGTTTTTGCTATAAAATCTGGCCAAACTACCAAACTGGTGGGTTTATTAAAGAAAATTATGTGAAAGAATAAAATTCCCAAACCAGAAAAAAATAGTTTGTAAAAGCGTCACTTTAATCACTTAAATTAAATTGATAAATTGTCACACTGGAAATCCAATTGTTCATCATTTCAGAACATATTCCTTTATCTTTAGGTTCTAGTGAGGTTCTAGTGTTGTGCTAGATCTCTTTGTTACATCTTAATGGGACTTTAGGGTGTAGGGTGAAGTTTTCCACAGTGTTGAATACCTGTTTCACTTATAGATGGCATTTCATTACAGTTCCTGGGGTTTTAAAGACAAAATAAACAAAACCATCCTTCCATTGCTCTATATGAAAGTACAGAGGCTGCACTATCTTCTCTAGTTTTAGAAATTGGACAGCCAAAACCTGCTAAAAAGCATTATTACTTCAACAGACCCTACATTTTGATAGAAAAGAGTACTTTGTAGAAATTGTACTCTACAAATCCCTAAAAAAGGTATTTTTAATTACTTTGTAGCACAAGAAAAATGTGTAAAAGGTCAAGGGGGGTGGATGCCTTTCAAAGCCACAGTATATACAGAGGCTTTCCATATCAGTTATGTTTTTTCTCCTTTTGTGTGCAGCCCACCAGGAGGTTTGAACTTCGTTGATCACGTTGTGGGAAACCAGCCAGATGACCAAATAGTGCCAGTGTCAGACTGGTAAGAGCCCTGATGGAGCACACGTACACACATGGTTGGCACAGCAGACACATGGGGCAAAAGGACAAGTAAATATTCCTTCAACGGTCAGTCCCCTATTGCAGGGTGAAAATCCAATATGGTAGTGCAGATATTCAAAAGCTGGGTCCACACAGCACACAGCACTCCAAGAACATATTGCAAAACCATGGTTTTAGGAATAAAATCCAATATGGATCATTACAAGTGTTTTCATTTTTACATAATGAGCAGTGAACTCACCGAGAGGAAAAGATGTACATTTCAGTCTATCCCAAACAAAGTACTGTTAGCCTATCCCCCGTTTTTCCTTATCTGTTTGTGTCTGCCAATTCCAGGTATCAGAAGTGTTTGATGTTCCATCGGTTCTGGTCAATAGACGACAAGCAGATCCACACGCAGTACAGTTCACTGAGGTCCATAGTGGTGTCAAACTATGAGGAGACCATCAAGATGCCCATCAATGAACCCGCTCGTGGTAAAAAGAAGTCACAAATCCAGGTCTGACCTTTGGCATGATTTCCCCTCATTTTATCAGCAGGTTTACCACGCTGCTACACCCTCTGTCTCATGTAGGACCACCTGTTTACAGCAGCAGTTCTCAAACTGTGGCCCAAGGACCTCTAGGGGTCCTTAAGGGGGGCCCCAAGCAATGAGGAATAGTTTATTTTCATTATACAATTCAATACTAAATCAACAACATATTTTGGGGTCCGTAGCATGAAAACGTTTGAGAGCTCCTGGTTTGCAGTACTGTCTCAATGTATTATATGACCGGCATCTCCCTCTTTACAGGAATATGTGGACTACAACGGGGGGCCAGGTGTCCAGCACATTGCCCTCAACACAACAAACATCATTCAATCTGTGAGTCACCCGTCCTCTGACCATCATCAAAATGCCTTAAGAATACAAGTTAATCAACAGATGTCAGCTCCATCTTTGTACGGCCTCCTTAAATCTGCAAGTAAAGGCAAGCTTCGGATGCCGCTTTTCTCTGTTTTTGTCTTAAAACAGATAGTGAACCTGCGTGCCCGAGGGATGGAGTTCCTCTCAGTGCCTGACACATACTACGACAGCCTGCGGGAGAAACTCAAAACCGCCAAGATCAAGGTGAAGGAGGACCTCAACCGTTTACAGGTAAGGAGATGTTTCATCACCATTGCAGCTCATGGTCATATTCACAGTATTTTTGCTGCTATATTGTATTTTTTTTCAATTCTTATCTGTGTGAAGGAACTGAAAATCTTAGTGGATTTTGACGACAAGGGCTACCTCCTCCAAATCTTCACCAAACCTACACAGGACAGACCAACCCTTTTCTTGGAGGTCATCCAGCGGGCCAACCACTCTGTAAGTACTAGAAACCAGGCAAGCTATTGCTAATATTCCTTAATATAGTTACAGCATGAGAAATATATTTTAACCTCTATATTCAATGCAACACCTCGATAATGAGGTTTACAGGCCTTTGGTCCACGTTTCTTTTCTTCACCACCATTAACTAGCCTCAACACACCTGTTTACAGCTCCCACCCAGCGTGAACAGTATGACAGTAGCCCACTTGTAAAAGCTCAGTAAATCTATCACAGATCCAGATTAAAAGGCTCACTGCTTTACAGCGAGGGGGATCTTTGGATTGGGTTGCACCCTGTGGCACTTAATTTATAACACCTAGCCCCCGCTCTGCCTGTCAGAACAGGCGCTCCTTGTCATTCTCTGGCATTTCGCTGAGTCTAGTGATGTGGATACAATGTCTGAAAGTGAAGAAACCCGAATCTGAACCACACCAAAGGACCTCCAAGAGCAACCACCAACACTTGATCTTTTGATTATCTATGAAAATATTTACATGATTAATATGGGGGCTCCTGGTGAGTGCTACTCCCTGTCAGAGTGGAGTGGATGTCTGAACCTAAAACCCTGTGAGAAAATGTATCTAACATTTGTAATCCAACATCAAAGTGGCGAACAGCCTGAACGGTGTCTGTGAGAAGATCCCCAGAGCCATAACAAACGACATAGAAGAAGGCAGATCTCTGGGTAATTAGCCATCTGCGTCTGTCTGTCATCTCTCCAGGGCTTTGGGGCGGGAAACTTCAAGTCTCTATTTGAGGCCATTGAGAAGGACCAGGATGCCAGGGGAAACCTCACTGTGCTGACATCCGAAGGACAGCCCAAAGCCTTCTACTGATCCTCCAACCTGGCACCAAACCACACTTATACAGTGTTGTATATAGCTATACGTTTGCTTACCCAGAACACCTGTACTCTATCAAACACACACATATATATCTGTATGTAACAAGCAATGAGTGTTGTCAGAGCGTTATGCTATCAGCTGTCAACAGATTGTGGTACAGCAGTATGGCTAAAAAAATAAAGTCATGTTCATATGGTTCAGCATGTGTGTTTGGGAAATATGAAGCACAAAATGTTAATGTCCCTCATTTTAAATGAATGAAGCAGTAATCCATCTTAAGACTTAAAGGAGTAGTTCACCCTAAAATGAAAATTCAGTCATTATCTACTCAGTAAGTTCGTAGGACCACCAAAAATCTTTACAGGCTCCAAATCCAAACGGCTCGCGCAGCATAATCAGTGTTCTGTAGCCAAACGATCGCACTGTGGGTCCAATATTTACCTCATTATCTCCTATATTGCCCTCACTGGCAATGCTCTGGTCACCCTATAGTAGCAGGCAGAGTCTTCTGGCAGAGCGCTGTATGGTGTACATTGTCAGAAAATGAGAAAATGAGCCGTTTGGAGATACTTTGGAGATGCCTGGTAACGTCAATCGTTTAGGGGATGGCTGAGGTGGTACTACGGGGCTAACTCCCTCTGTGTTGGGTGGTCCTACAAACTTAAACAGAGGTTTGACTGGGGGTGAGTAGATGACGACTGAAGTTTCATTTTGGTGTGACCTATTCCTTTAACAGGACGGACTCAAACACAAATCGGTATCCACCGCCGTAGTTCTCATGTTGATTCTCATGTAGAAAAATGCATTCAGGCCAGAGGTTTTATTTCAAAATAATTTATTTGCATATAATTGGAATGAAGCCAGGTTGATATCTGTGATGACACTGGTTAGTTTCATATAGATACATTCTATACAGAAACCACTGTTTCAAACCTGGACAAAATGGATAAATATATTAGTAAATAAATATATTAGTGACATGTCACCGTATTGAAATGTTCTATTATATATATAAAATACAACACTATTTCATTTCTGTTTTTGTCTTTCTCTTTTTGTACACAAAGTATCCAAAATATACTGACACATCCCTTAAAGTCCTGGAGGGATTGTTCTCTATTATAAAAGGCAGTTTCAGCTCATTATTCTTGCAAAACAAACAAAAACAAACACACAAAGAGAAAGACCTTAAACAGGATAAAAACATTGCATGAAATATTCTGCGGTTCTAATGATGTAAATATTATTTTCATGTGCTGATGGGTTGTGGGCTTGTTTGAATTCAATTCTTTGAGTTTTTTTTTTTTTTTTTTTAATCTTAATCTTTTGAAGCCAAAGTGCTGCTTGTAATTCAGTCATTTTCAGCTCAGTCTAGGAGACCGTTCTGGGCACAATAAATAACAGATGAGGAAAACCTGATATTTTAGCTGGAGGACTGCTTTGAGACACATTCAGAATGAGGTATCAGCATGAGGGATTGCAGTTGAACATTTCTGTTTGATTGTCCTATATTCTGACTCCATGATTTCCACTTCAACCCGAACATGTTCTTTCTTGTCAGCTAAAATACACTTAATTCGTTTGAGATTCAAGGAAAGGGGCGGAGCAGGACTATAAGGCACACGTACTCAGTTATAAGTTCACTGTATTCAAGACTTTGCCTCTTTGGTTAGCTAAGTAAGAGCTTAGTGTGTTGGGACGTTCCTGATTTTGGATCATGAACAGTGCTTCACTTCATCAAGAAGTGGGATCTGAATGAATAAGGCACATATGATATAGCTAGCATAGACTCATTTCAAATCACCAATCAAACGTATCCAGTAACACAAAGTATTACTCCAAGTATTACTTCTCCTGTAGGTTTTGCTAAGTGCTACCAGCTCCATCACAATAACCAAGAGCTCTTTTTCTGCCGTTCATGCTAAGCTAAACTGTATCTGCAGTCTGACTGCTGAGAAAAATAGTCTCCTTTCACATTTTCACTGAGCCTTTAAGGAAAGTCCACCCTAAAAAAGAATTCATATATGCTACTCCTCCTGCTTCAGATCGTTTGGGCTTTGACGGCATGAAGACCCACTTATCAAAATGGCGTCGTTGACATCAGATAGGAGACCAACTTTTAGCACTGTATCGGGACCCAGAGTGATTTTTTCCACATTTTCTGTTTAAGAACTGTTAACAATGCTAGAGTGGCTAATTGGGAATACAAGGAATTGTGGGCCACACAGATTCAAGCACTGATTCTGCAGTTTTTAGCTTTGAGAGATAACTATCCATATTTAAAACCATTAACCAAACTGCAAAAGATCATTAAAACACTGTATGTCTGGAGATTTCAGCTTGTAAGGTGGATCTTCCTTTAAGTGCAGTAAGCACAATATTAGGGATAGACGAGGCCCATTTAAGAGATTCTCACCAATATGGGTGTCGTTAGCCTAACCTATATGAATTCTTTCCATTCTTCCAGTGTTTGATTGTTCCTGAGACATTTCTCAGAGTCTGCCCATTAAAGTCAGAAATCACGGGAAAAGTGCTAACTGAGCACACCAAGCTATCATTAAACAGACGCATGTAGTTGATGCTTGGTACTGTAAAGTCTAACTAGCATGGCTTTACTCCAGTTATATTATTACACAGTCACTGTCTTTTCTATGGCTGCAATGTTTTAAGAAGATCTCTGTAGAGCTTTAGTTGCTGGAAGACAACGGAAGGGTAAACCCTTGTTGGAGGACATCATACAGTATAGGGCTGAGTGAGTATGAGAAGGGGAGGAGCAGAGAATATAGTCAATGTCCTTCTGGAGCTGAGGCTCACACTGTATTGATCAGGGGGTTCCTGTTGCTCTGCCTCCACAAAACAGCACTGAGGTCAAACATAAGAAGTAACCATTGGCAAGAGAAATGACAAGAGCAAGAAAATAGCTTGTAATGACGATGACATAATTCAGTCAAACCAGTTCATTAATAAAGATGAAAACAAAATTACAGACTAAAAAAAAAAAGAAAGAAAAAAAAAAGATCCAAAACACAAACAAACGTGACAAAAACAGCTGCCATTATTGAAATATTGAATACAAGGCCCATGCTAGGCTCAGCAACCTCTCTGAATGCTCGTTGTTTGAGGGGCTGAGGGAACAATCGTTCTTTCCATTTGGAAAAGTCAAGACTGTCAAGAGGAAAACTTCTTGTTGAGTTTATGGGAGCTACATGGTTATGGCAAAAAAAAATAAAAAAAAAATCAAATTCACTACAGCAGTACCTTTAAAGACCCCATATCTGGGGCGTGTTTAGAGCTGAGGTAGGCCGGAGAGAAAAGCTTCTCTCAGCTGAGATTGAGACTCAGCAAAGGGAGAGAAAGATCAAGCAAGTGAAATAAGTACCTCTAAAGATAAATCAAGTTACTTTGTCATTGAGTGAGCAATACAAAGATGGAGTCTCACTTCATGAGGGCTCAACACCCTAAGCAAGGACCATTCATTAGTTGTCACCAAGGAGCATGGGAACTTGCGATATCATCAGGCAAAAACACACACAAAAAATACATTTTCCCCTTTGTGGTGTACGAGTTGTTTCCCCAGCGTCTCCCAGTCTCCAAGCATCTAAATCATTCAATCTGGAACATTTTGATGTATAATATTATGCTCACTGCATACGGTGGGATCCTAGAATTTAAAAATGATATGGATTCATTTATATGAATTATCTGTTATGCAATTTATTGATATCTACGTCGATATCTGACTGAGAGGCCAATGAGAGGCTTGTCCATTCTGGCTCCTGTGTAGCAGCGTGACATTGGGGATGCAACAAGTTCTCACACACCGGACTCCTCCTCTGATCCTGTGGACACAAAGAGCTTGAGTTATCTTCCAAATACTTCCAAATATAACAATAAAACAATACAAAACACTTCCATGAACGACTGGTCATGTTATTGCAGATAAAGGCTGGAGACACCCACCCTGATTGTGGTGTAATGTTTGGCAGTATAAGCAAATGTCTGTGTTGCGGTCAGCAGCGGGGCCGTGGTGGAACCTGCAGGGTTGCATGTCCATAGAGGTCCCGGGCCCCAGGAGCTGTGGCTCTGAGTGGGCCTGCTGCACCC